>JAXBDA010001142.1:0-60799 GCA_036023075.1 Gaultheria prostrata | reverse complement strand
AGTATATAATTATGTATGAAATGAATTTATAAAAATGTAATGCTCGCGATTAAAAAGTAAACGTGCCTTAGGGTCGAATTTGTAGCAATTAGGAAGTATTAGGGTATAAACCGTAGTAATTGCAAATAAAGGGTCCTACGTGCAATTAGAAATTTAATAACAAAATTAAAGTAATTAAAACGAAATTAAATAATCCTAAATTTTATCAAAATTTTCGAATTATTACATGGTCAAATATGAGATTTTGTGGCACCTTATGCGCCCTCATATGGCCAGTTACAAAATCTCATATAAGTCACAAAATCTCATATTTGTG
This sequence comes from Gaultheria prostrata, assembly GCA_036023075.1. NCBI lineage: Eukaryota > Viridiplantae > Streptophyta > Magnoliopsida > Ericales > Ericaceae > Gaultheria > Gaultheria prostrata. Next base: position 60,483 of record JAXBDA010001142.1, on the reverse strand, counting down.
CCACAAAATCTCATATGGATCAAATATGAGATTTAGTAGCACCAAATATGAGATTTTAGTGGCACGTTATATGAGACATGTCACATCAATATATATATATGCGATATGTATCACATTCCCACTACAGGACAAAATCTCATATGAGATTTTGTGGCCCTCTATATGAGATCGTGCATACCGTACGCAATCTCATACTTGAGCCACAAAATCTCATATTTTGAGTCACAAAATTTCATATTTTGAGTCATAAAATCTCATATGTAGGGGTATGTATTGTAGCATTCCTCCAAAATATAATATGCCAATAATGACAATAGCAAGTTTATTTTGGTTATGAAATAAGTGACGTTCTCTTTTTTTCTTTTTTCTTTTTATTTTTTGGAAACTAGAACACTAGCCATCATTTCTCATAATCTAGAAAATGTCATTAATTTCATTGAGTTCTGTACTCGATATTATTTTTGTAAGTTGGCCAATTAATTTATTTTCCTTGACATCCTATTTTCGTGTATGTTGTTTATACCTAATAACAATAATATTAGGCACACAACAACCGGCCATAGCACCAAAAAAGGCAAAAAATCTAAGCCGAGAGAGAGAGAGAGAGAGAGAGAGAGAGAGAGAGGGGTCATTACCCCTACGTACTACGTACTATGTCCATGCACGATTCTAAATTTTGCGTGGCATGTATAATGTTGCCAACTCAAACAGAAATGCACGCTAACTCTGAATCTACTTAGAGATAAAACGGTATTCCCTATCAAAGCAGGGATATCGGGAAAAAAAAAAGAGCGAAGAGAATTTCAAAAGCCATTTTCTTCATTCCTGGAAGTCTAAAAGTTCAAAAGCCATTTTTTTCATTTTTTTTTTCAATAGCATGCTTATTTTGGCTACTAAATAATTGACGTTCCCCTTTTTTTTTTTTTTTAACTAGAACACCAGCCATCATAATCTAGAAAATATCATTAATATCAATTACTTATCTGTAATCGATATTATTTTTGTAAGTTGGCCAATTACTTTATTTTCTTTACATCCTATATTTGTGTATGTTGTTTATACCCAACAAAAATAATATGAGGTATACAACCGGCCACAACACTAAAAAATATCAAAAATCTAAGCCAATTAATAGAGAGAGATCGTTATCGCTACGTACGTATATCCATGCACGATTCAAAATTTCGTGCTCAAACAGAAACGCGCGCTAACTCTGATTCCATTGAGAGATAATCTGTATCCCTAACAAAATAGGGATATCTAAAAAAAGAGCAAGATCGATAGAATTTCAAAAGCTATTTTTTCATTTTCTAGAAGGCTAAAAATTCGATTCGTCTTAGGAAACCTTTCAAAGTAGGTGATGATAGTCTCGAAAAGTACTCCTTGCTAGTCATATACCGGCTGATTTCGGACAACATCTATATGATTGGAAATACTGGTATGGAGGTCCAATTATATATGCATGAAGCTAATTAACAAGACTTAGAATTCAAAAGAACTATAGAATTCTTTTTATTGATTAATTAAAAAGGACTAGTAGGATACCGAAAAGTTTTCCCACAAAGGTCTGGGAATGAGAAATCAACAATTTAGATTCATAATTATGTAAATCTGAACAGTAAATTTCTCTTTTCTAAATTTTTTACCGGAAACTTTTCTTGTATCCAACATTTTGTATTATTGAAGCATTTCATTAATCACCTCTCCTTTCATTTACAAACTCAGATATACCCACGAGAAGTAAATAAGGTAATCATTTGCTTAATTCTGGTGCACCATTCCCACTGGTGCTCAAATTATACATAAAATCTCCACCGGCAGTGGAGGAGCCCTTTCTCTCAACCACCGATTGAAAACCCCCAGCTTCCAAAGAGACAGAAGACGTCATCGAAGTCTGCAGCAGTGGAAGTTGAGGCAAAGAAATGGCGGCTGATCTGGGTGTGATAGCTGAATTTGGTATCGCCACCGCTGCCTGTACGGTAGGGGTGGTGGTGCCAAGGACTTCGTTTACTATGGGCTCCGCCTGCTTCAGCAACCACTCTATGGTCTGGCCGCTGGTGCGGTGGCCTAGCACCTCACTCAGCTGAAACACACGGGCGGCGCATGCTTTCGGAATGCGGACACGGCGATCTCGGCCGTTCACCTTCACATGCCTATCCTTTCTCTTGGCTTTTGTTGCACCGAGTTTGGTTGCAGAGTATGGTTTTGGCTGGTTTGTTGAGGAGAAGGAAGGATTCATTTTTCAGTCTCTTCTCTCTCTCTCTCTCTCTCTAGCCAGGATAATTAGGGTTTTTGTTGTGTAACTTTTTGGAGGATAGGCTGCCCTATTTATAGAGAAATGTTATACTTCCCCATCCTGAACTTCTTGTCTATTTAATTACTTGTCTATTTACGTGCATGCGTATCATTTTTTAATCGCTCTTATTTACCTGAGGTAGGGGTGACGATACCGAGGACTTCATTAATGGCGGGCTCCGCCTGCTTCAGCAGCCATCCTATGGTCTTGTCGCTGGTGTGGTGGCTCAGCACCTGACTCAGCTTAAACAAACGTGTGGCACACACCGTTGGTGACCTCCACTGTTCACCTTCACATGCTTGTCCTTATTCTTGGTTTTTGATTCACCGAGTTTGGTTGCAGAGTAGGGTTTCAGCTGGTTTCTTCCAGAGGAGAAGGAAAGAGTCATCTTTAACACCACCACCATCACCACCCCCCCCCCCCCCCCCCAGTAACTTTTAGAAGGCTCAGCTGCCCAATTTAAAGCGAAATGTTATAGGGGTGTTTTGAATCGGGTAGAAGTGACTAAGAGAAAATGTGTAGATCAATACATTTTGCAACAGGAGTAGTGTTTGGAAGATATGTGTTGAATACATTTTGTAGGTCTTTTTGGTAATCAAAATGGGAAAAGTGGAAAATCATAAGTCAAAAAGCTCTTCCCAGCCTATTTTTGGTTGCTCCTCTCTAATGTCAACTTCTGATAATCAATTTTGGCTTAATGTGTTTTGGATTTAGGCAGCCAAACACCCAAAACTTAAAATGAGAAATTGAAAATAAGTCAAAAAGGACTCTGCCAAACAGTCCCTATATGTCAGAGTGTACCTTTGTTGGATGTACATGAGATGAATGTGTGATATAAATTTAAAATACAGGGTGGCTATGTACATGCACTTTCATACAAGGTAAGAAATTGAACACAGATTATTTAGTAGGGTTGTAAATGAGGCAAACCTAGATCACGAGTGGGATGTTCCAATTTTAATCGATTAATAAATAAATAAAACAACAAAATGTATCTTCCAATTTTGAGACGTACCTTTCACAAGTCGAAAGCGTGAAGCTCAAGTAACTTGTTTCATTGTTTCCTTATATGTCAAATGTATATTTCAGGTACTTCCATTAGTGTGCAATTATTATGGATTTTTACCATAACTAAGTGGGGCAACCTCAATTGTGGGGCTACTAAACAAACTAAATTATTTCCAGCAGAACAGAACTATTAATTGATTCTTACACATTTTTCATGTGAAACCAACTAATTAGCTATTGGATTTTCATGAGAGAAACTTCCAATTTAATGAATGGGTGCCCCTTGAGAAGTTAATTTATTCTAGTCATGGAGAGATGTCATATTGTCCTATCTGGTATACTTAAAAGCAATTTACAGAAGAAGCACATTTGTAAAAAAATCAAATATGCATTCCAGATGACAGAGCAGGAAGTAATGAGCATTTATGTTGATGAGCCAATAAAATAACACCAATGAATAGGATTATTAAACAAAACAAGTACTTTGAACTGGATTCGTGTTCAACTTCTATGTTTATCAAAAATAGGTTTCCTAGTAAAAAAAGAATTAATGTACATTTGCGAATATTTGTTTGAAGATAAACAAGTACTTTCTAATTAGGTAGGCAAGCCATGGAATTATAATAATGTAATCATTGCGTCGTTCATAAATATATTGTTCAATGTGAAATAAATCTAATAGTTTAATTGGCGTCGGATTTCCTTTAGATTAAGTTTCAATTTTCATCAAACGTTGTTATCACCGGCTCTAAGGCTTGATTAACCTATACATTCTCCTCGTGGACCTAAACTCGAACTCCTAACCTCTTATTGAGACGCAAGAGCTCTGGTCAACTGGGTAGGGGTGCTAATCGAGCTAAACAAGCCAAGCACAGTATTGCTCTGGCTTGGCTTGCTCCTTTTTTTTTTTTTTTTGATCAGCAAAAAGATATACGTATATTAAAACTCGATAAGGGTACATCGAGAGGAGAGAAGAGAGGGAAATCAACCAAAGGTTGATAAACCAAATACAAAAGGAAAAGGAAAATAAAATGGAGAAAACAAAAGATGAAGGTTATAGCCTGATGCTCCTAATAGCATCGAGATTTCCAAGGAAATCCGCCACTGAGTAATGGTTCAGATTATTCAAACCCTTAATCCAGAAAGCAACTCTGACTTTTGCTAGCTCGGCGGTTTCTTCCCAACAAAAAGCTCTATTATTGAAGATGATTTCGTTTCTTGATTTCCAGATTGACCAGATTACTGAGAAAAAACAACAATCCCAGCATTTCCTTTCAAGGTTTTTGTACGGAGTGGAAAACCAAATCAGGGAGAGGATTGACAGGTTAGAAGGGCAGACCCAAGTTATGCGCCACCAATTGAGGATGGAAGACCATACATTCCAAGCATAGGAGCAGTGTAGAAGGAGGTGTTGGGAAGATTCTCCATGCATGTAGCAGAAAGGACATAGATCTTGGGAAAAGGTAATTACATTGCATCTAGATAAAGTAGATCTTTGAAGCAATTTTGTTTTGCAACGCAAGCCAAGCAAAAATCTCTATTCTAGCAGGACAAATATTTTTCCAAATGTTGAGAAGATTCTCATTTTCCGGAAACGACTGAGATTCCCATTCAGAGTAGACGGACTTAACTGAGAATAATAGGTTACAACTCCAGGACCAAGTGAGACAATCTTCTCTTGAGTTGTTGATGGTCACAGAAATTAATAATAGCTTCAGAGATTCTAGAAGGCCTAGTTCCCAATCACGAAGATTTCTTCTAAATTGCAGATTCCAAACTCCCCTGGTCGAATCAAAAATCTCACTGACAAAGGAATTCTTCTGAGTTGAGATGAGAAAAAGTCTGTGGAAGGATGTATCAAAAGATTGGTCCCCAACCCAGATATGAGTCCAGAATTTGGTTGAATTTCCTGAATTGACTTTGATTCTGAAACCCATTAAAATGATTTGTCCAATTGTAGAGTCAGGACATGCAATGTTGCAAATATCCTTCCAGACAGTGGAGGTTCTTCTTTGATTCTGAAAAGTTGGCCACCAAGAATCATGGATGTTGTATTTGCCAGAGATAGACTTGACCCAGAGAGCATCCTTATCCTTCTTAAATCTCCACCACCATTTAGCAAGAAGTGCAGAGTTATGTTCAAGAAGTCTTTTGACACCAAGACCACCAAATTGTTTGCTTCTTGTGATTTGATCCCAATTAACCAAGTGAAGCTTCCTTTTTTCAGCAGAATCACCCCATAAAAAATTCCTCTGAATTTTCTCAATGGTCTTAGCCACAGAAATAGGAATCTTGAAGATAGACATGTAGTATACTGGGAGGTTACCGAGGGTAGATTTGATAAGGGCTAAACGACCACCAATAGATAATTGCCTTTTCTTCCATAGTGAGAGTTTCTTCTTGATCCTGTCCACAATGGGTTGCCATGTAGAAGCTTTTTTTGGATTGGCTCCAAGGGGAAGGCCAAGGTACTTAATAGGGAGAGAACCTTGCTTGCATCCAAAGATTAAGGCAGAGAGGGTGATGTCCGACTCAGGGATTTTGATGCCATAAATCAAACTTTTGTCAAAATTGATTTTGAGTCCAGACATAACTTGAAAGAATCTAAGAATTCTTTTGATTTCTTTCAACTCCTCTTGACTGTTGTTGCAAAGAATTAGAGTGTCGTCAGCAAATTGGAGATGAGTGATGTTAGCACCAATGGAGCCAACTTGTGTCCCGTTGATTAGGCCCCTAGATTTAGCTCTTTCAAACATGAGGTTCATACCTTCCACAACAACATTAAAGAGAAATGGGGATAAGGGGTCACCCTGTCTGAGACCCCTTTGAGGTTGGAAACCCTCCGAGGGAGAGCCATTGATGAGGATAGAGAGATAAGTAGATGAGATGTTGGCTTGCTCCTTATTACATTTGTTCCAGCTTGTCCTGAGCTTGAAAATATTTGGAGACTAATTGTTCAAGCTTGACTCGAGCTTGAAGTTTTGTATTCATAATAAGCTTGGCTTGGTTCATGAAATATGTTAACCAATCTCGAGCTTAAGCTTGTGAAATTTTGAGCTTTGAAGCTTGATTATTAACAAAGCTCATAAAGTTCCAAAATGAGCTAATAATGTAAAGCCATAAAGAAGAGCCAGCACTAGTCTAGAAAAATTATGGTAAAAATACATTATATAAGCATAATAATAGCACACTAATGGAAGTACCTAAAATATACATTTGACATATAAGGATACAATGAAACAAGTTACTTGAGCTTCACTCGCTTTAAGCTCATGAAAGGTACGTCTCAAATCATAAAAATGACATACATAACAAGTTTCAACACAGTTTTCAAAACTTAAAGTTTTAGAATCAAGTTTGAACAACTAAATGAACCAATACTTGCCTCAATAAAGATATTCTTGTCAAAAAAATAAACTTAGCTAATCGTAATGGACTTGATTGACATTCGTTAATTTTTTAATCGATTCAGAATATAATTAAGTAAAATTTGAACAAATTATTTTTGTTTTATTTATTTATTAATCGAGTAAAATTGGAACATTCCACTCGTTATCTAGGTTTGCCTCATTTACAACCCTACTAGATAATCTACGTTTTTTTTTTTATCGGGAAGAAAATTTATTAAATCTTGACAAAGGGTACATCGAGAAAAAAGCCATCACCAAGCACAAAGCAAGGGAAGGCAAAGCATACACATCCAGCGAAATGCTGAAAGGAATGCAAAGAAAGGAAAAGGAAACTACATAGAGATGACCAAAAAGGCAAGAAACAGAGCCAGCAGCCACAACCGAAATCAAAGTCAAAAAACCTATGATGGTAGCAACAAGAATGCTATAAGATCACGATTCCACCATCAACAGCTCCAAAGAGAAGACTAAATCCTTCCACCATAAGAAACAAAATCTGGACAATAGCTAAAACCAGCAGCACCAATATACTCAGAAAACCTTAGCCAATTATCGGCCAACAGAAGAAGTAGTAACGACTCAGCGACAGCAGCAAAAACCTCAAGAAGAAGGCAAAAAAGATTCAATAGAGCAACCCTTGAGAACCTTCAGCCTATAAATCTTAGACGGACAGAAAAAACTCTTGAAGATCAATAAGGGCAAGGCCATAACCTAAGAACACCCCTAACCAAAAAACCAGCACTGCATAAGCTTCCAAAGACCACACCAGACACCACCCCAAACTTCCCGACAAACCATCTGCTCCAGATACTTAGAAGTAAAGTCAGCAGATGAAGTTGCTCCTATGAAGAAGAGCAAACCTGTTACTATCCTTTTCTATCAACTTTTCCATCTCCAAGAGATCAGTGTCAGTAAATTCAACGCCAATGATTCTCCCAGCTTCTGTTGTAGCTTCTAACTCTCTGAGTGTTGGATTCAAATCTTGTCCTTGAATGGCAGCATTAATTGTGTTACTAATATACTCACTATAATCAGAATTGGAACACTCTTCACGAATTTTCTTACGCAGAGCTTTTCTGGCCTCCTTTGGGTTAAAGTCCACTTGCAAATTGATGCTAGGAAGCTGAGATGCACGTATGCCATTGTTTGAGTCAATAACAATAGGCCCATCCAGGCACAAAATGTTTCCACCAAAATCCATATTTGGCTTCACCTTACTAACTTTTTCAGTCACTGGATCTTCCCTTGCCTGAGATTTGGACTTGTTGAAAAGTAAGTAAGCTTGATTAAGAAATAAGAAAAATGTGTGGATACTGTTCCACATCATGCCAGCAGCCATTGAAGACTTTGGCAGCCAGCTAGCCACAAATGTTGACCCAGTGGAGGAAGAGTTCAATTTGAAATTTGTGACGGCCGCCGGTGTTCACACCCATGTTGTATGCCTATATATAGATGTACTTGTGTGTGTTGAAAGCATGAGTGGTAGAGAGAAAAAGAACACCCAAGTGTTCTTGAGAGATTGAGAGAACCCCAGTGGGGGTTTCTCCCCACACAGAGTGGGAGAGAACAAATCATGAGTGAAGTGATTTGAGATTGAGGTTGAGTAGAACTCCCTCCATTGTATTTGTCTACCCCATATAGTGAAATACTCTCCTCCCGTGGACGTACCTGATTTTGGGGAACCACGTAAAATTCTTGTGTATGTGTGTCTGTATTTGTAACGCTTCCGCTATGATTAAAGCCTCTTTACCATTCCAACAGGATTTGCCACGACCAATTTCCATAATTGGACCATCAAAATCCTCAACGAAGGATTCCAATCCGTGTGAGATAATTGAATTATCCTCATTATTACTCTGAGCCTCATTTAAAGCCACCTCATGCCTTGGAACACAGGAATGTTGGTCTGCATGCTCAGATTCATTCTCAGTATGTATATGGGGGGATTCAACAGCAGCCGAACTAACTGGAACAAACATTCTACTTCCATAATTTACACAAGCCACCCCATCAGCTTGCTTAGGTAATGGGCAGTTCAAAATAGGGCAATCTCGAAGAGCATTAAGCTCATCAGAAGAGGATTTTCCTTTTAAAATACCAGTGACATGCAGATCATTAATCATGCCAGAGATGGATGCACCAGTTTGAATACCCACATTGTTCTTGGACTTGAAGATAACATTAAAAGGATCATCACAATCTTCTTCCCAAATTCTAACATCATAGGATTTCCCATTAACAATAACCTTGACCCATTCTTCAATTTTCTCTTGATATTCCGTAGAAATAAGCATTTTGCCAATGTCATATGAGAGCCCTAAGGCTGTTTCTACATCCAAATTAATGAACTGACCACAATAATCACCAATATATACTTTTAAAAGTGTTGAGATTCCAAGCTTGTAAGGGCATACCTCCATCTTAACCAAACAAATCTTGAGAGACTGGCAGACTCTCCATTCCAAGATAATTTCTTACCTTGTATGGAGGTGCCTGTACACAGCCACCTTGTATTTTAAATTTATATCACACCTTCATCTCATGTACATCCAACAAAGGTATACTCTGACATATGGGGGTTGTTTGGCAGTCCTTTTCTCATTTTCAATTTCTCATTTTTAAGTTTTGGGTGTTTGGCTGCCTAAACCCAAAACACAATAAGCCAAAACTCATTATCAAAATTTGACATTAGAGAGGAGAAACCAAAAGTAGGGTGATAGGAGTTTTTTGACTAATGATTTTCCACTTTTGTCATTTTAATTACCAAAAAGACCTACAAAACATATTCTACACATATTTCTCAAACACTACTTCGGTTGCAAAATGCATTTTGCACATTTTCTCTCAGTCACTTCTTCCCGATTCAAAATAACCCCATAACATTTCGCTCTAAATAGGGTAGCCTAGCCTTCTAAAAGTTACTCAAAAGAACCCAAATCATCCTGGTCAGAAGAGAGAGAGGGTTTAAAAATGACTCTTTCCCTCTCCTCTGCAGGAAACCAGCTGAAACCCTACTCTGCAACCAAACTCGGTGCATCAAAAGCCAAGAATAAGAACAGGCATGTGAAGGTGAATGGCCGAGATCGCCAAGTCCACATTTCGAAGGCGTGTGCCACACGTTTGTTTAAGTAGAGTCAGGTGCTAGGCCACCACACTAGCGGCAAGACCATAGGCTGGCTGCTGAAGCAAGCGGAGCCTGCCGTCAATAAAGTTCAAGACGGGGTAGTATAACATTTCTCTATAAATAGGGTAGCCTAGCCTCCTAAAAGTTACACAAGAAAAACCCTAATTATCCTGGTTAGAGAGGGAGGGAGAGAGAGAGAGAGAGAGAGAGAGAGGCTAGAAAAGGAGAGAGAAAAGAGATTGAAAAATGAATCCTTCATTCTCCTCTACAAACCAGCCGAAACCATACACAGCAACCAAACTCGGTGCAACAAAAGCAAAGAGAAAGGATAGGCACATGAAGGTGAACGGCCGAGAGAGCCGAGTCCGCATTTCGAAAGCATGCGCCCCCCGTGTGTTTCAACTGAGTGAGGTGCTGGGCCATCGCACCACCGCCCAAACCATAGAGTGGCTGCTGGAGCAGGCGGAACCCGCCGTAAACGAAGTCCTTGGCACCACCACCCCTACCGTACACGCAAAGGTGGCGATACCAAATTCAACTGCTATCACACCTAGATCAGCTGCCATTTCTCCGCCTCAACTTCCACCGCTGCCGGCTTCGTTGACGTCTTCTGTCTCTTTGGAAGCTGGGGGTTTACAACCGGTGGTAGAGAGAGATGGCTCCGCCACTGCCGATGGAGATTTTATGTTTAATTTGAGCAGCAGTGGGAATGGTGAACCAGAATTAAGCATCGATGATTACACTATTTCCATACCAATATTTCCATACCTATAGACATTGTCCGAAATTAGCCTGTATATGACTAGCAAGGAGTACTTTTCGAGACTACCATCACTTACTACTTTGAAAGGTTTCCTAAGATGAAACGAATTATTAGCCTTCCAAAAAATGAAATTATAGCTTTTGAAAATCTACCGATGTCGCTATTTTTTTTGATATCCCTCTTTTGTTGGGGATACCGATTATCTCTCAATAGAATCAGAGTTAGCGCGCGTTTCTATTTGAGCGCGAAATTTTCAATTATGTATGGATATACATACGTAGGGATAACAATCTCTCTCTCTCTCTCTCTACATATATATATATATATATATATATATTTTAGTTGGCTTAGATTTTTGGTATTTTTTAGTGTTGTGGCCGGTTGTTTTATCCCTGATATTATTGTTGTTGGGTATGAACAACATACACAAAAATAGGATGTAAAGAAAAATAAAATAATTTGCCAACTTACAAAAATAATACTGTATCGATTACAGATAAGTAATTGATATTAATGATATTTTCTAGAATATGATGGCTGGTGTTCTAGTTTCAAAAAAAAAAAAAAGGGAACGTCAATTATTTGGTAACCAAAACAAGCTTGCTATTGAAAAAAAAATGAAAAAATGGATTTTGAATTTTTAGCCTTCCAGGAATGAAAAAAATGGCTTTTGAAATCCTCTCCGCTTTTTTTTTTCCCGATATCCTTACTTTTATAGGGATACCGATTTATCTCTCATTAGAATCAGAGTTTGCGAGTGTTTCTGTTTGAGTTGGCAACATTATACGTGCGATGCAAAATTTAGAATCGTGCATGGACATAGTACGTAGGGGTAACAACTTCTCTCTCTCTACTGGCTTAGATTTTTTGCCGTTTTTGGTGCTATGACCAATTGTTGTGTGCCTAATATTATTGTTATTAGGTATAAACAACATACATGAAAATAGGATGTAAAGAAAAATAAAGTAATTGGCCAACTTACAAAAATAATATCGAGTACAGAAAACTCAGTGAAATTAATGACATTTTCTAGATTATGAGAAAAGATGGCTGGTGTTCTAGTTTCCAAACAAAAATAAAAAAGAAAAAAGAAAACATCAATTATTATTTCATAACCAAAATAAGCTTGCTATTGTCATTATTGCAGGTAATATTTGCATACTACATCATGGAGATGCTTATCTAGAAATTCAACGCGTTTGAGGAACTTTTATACTAGAAATTTTCAGAAATTCAAGAGATGTTATCCTTATTGTAAAGATGTAAAATGATGTGTAATGGTTGATATTTTATCGAGAACGACTTCTCTCTCTCTCTCTCTCTCTCTCTCTCTCTCTCTCTACTGACTTTGTACATTTTTTAAATCAATGCGTTAGATCAATAAGAAAGGTAGTAATTTCGTATGGTATATCAACTTCGACCAAGAAAGATTTTACTAATTTCCAGAACCCTTTAATTAGAACTATTAATTGATCCTTACACATTTTTCATGTGAAACCAACTAATTAGCCATTAGATTTTCATGAGAGAAACTTCCAATTTAATGAAAGGGTGCCCCTTGAGAAGTTAATTTATTCTAGTCGTGGAGAGATGTCATATTGTCCTATTGGTATACTTTAAAGCAATTTATAGAAGAATATTAGCACATTCATACAAAAAACCAAATATGCACTCTAGATGACAGAGCAGGAAGTAATGAGCATTTATGCTGAAGAGCCTATAAAATTAACACCAATGAGTAGGATTATTAAACAAAACAAGTAGTCTCTATTTGTCAAAAATGAATTTCCTTGTAAAAAAAGAATTAATGAACATTTGCGAATATTATTGTTCATGTGAAATAAATGTAATAGTTAGGTGTTGGATTTCCTTTAGATTAAGTTCCAATTTTCATCAAACGTTGTGATCACCGGCTCTAACGCTTGATTAACCCACATATTCTCCTCGTGGACCTAAACGCGAACTTCTAACCCTCTAATGAGATGCAAGAGCCATGTCAACAATGGGTGCTAATCGAGCTAAACAAACCAAGCACGATATTGATGTGGCTTGGCTTGCTCGTTGTTACATGTGTTCCAGCTTGTCTTGCTTGACAATTTTTGGAGACTAATTGCTCAAGCTTGGCTCGAGCTTGAAGTTTTGTATTCTAGTTAAGCTTGGCTTGGCTCATGAAATATGCAAGTCAATCTCGAACTTTCAAGCCCTAGCTTAAGCTCGTGAAATTTCGAGCTTCAAAGCTTGATATTAAGCAAAGCTCATAAAGTTCCAATATGAGATAATGTAAAGCCATAAAGAAGAGCTAGCACTAGTCTGGACCAAAAATAAAAAAAACCCAATCTTTGTAATATTAATGGGATAGCACCCTATTCACGAGTCTATCGAGCTAAAGACCCCTATATGCTTAAGCTTGTCTTGAATTTGTTAACAAACAAAAAATTGTGATTGAGCTTGGCTTATATTTTTTTCAAACCAGTTTGAACAAGCCAAAAATCATGCCAAGCTCGAGCTGTTTAGTTTGTTTAGTAGCCCTATGATTGAGGTTGCCCCCAAATTTCATTTGATCTTATCTGCCCCCACATCTCTCTCTCTAAAATTTCTCTCTGCCTTGTCTCTAAAAGTTTGCCGAGAAAGTTTTTTCCTTCGGGCTGCCCCCCCCGATCCACCCACCAACACCTCCCTCAGCCATCCTCCGCCATTTCTGGCTATCCTCCCCCTTCCCCCCTTTAATTTACTGCCACATGCGTTCCGATCTTGGTTGTTTTTCAGCCGCCTTTGCCCCTTTCCACCACACAGCTGTTCCTCTCCTCTTTCCGCCGTCCACTGCCAACTTCCACCACCAGATCTTGACGGATGTTCCATCCTCCGCCCTCCACCTCCATCTCCATCGTTCACCTCTCCCCGTCCTCCTCTAGTCAGTTAATGTTTGGGTTTGATTGAGATCGTGGTGTTGCATGGGTGGTTTGGCTCAACCTCAGGCAAATAAGTCTTCCAGATCAGAGGAAGCTTTTTCGGCGACATTGATGGTCACCAGAGTTTTTTTTTTTGTTGTGTTGTTTGTTTGTTTTTTTTTGTGCTCCGTTTACAGAGTGCTTTGTATTGCATTCGGGTCTCTGCCTTCGGGCTGGTTTCATGCCATTTGTCATGAGTTCTTTAGAATATTTTTTTGAGGGTCTTTGTGAAAACTATCTCAGTCAGATATCGGTAAAGGCTCGATTGATTCATTCAAGTTTCAGTTCCTTAATCAAACAGACCAAAACTTTAACAAACTTATCATGCTTTTACCGATATCTGATTGGACTGGTTTTTCACAAACACTTAAAAAAAATTATTCTAAACAAATTGGGCGGCTCCAATAATTCGTGTAAGACCCCAAAGTTGGTCCCACACAATGGGGAATGAGCGGGGTGTGAGCGAGAGGGTGTGACGTGTGAGTAGACTTATTGTAGTATGTCAGAGTGTATCTTAGTTTTTTTTTTAACAGCGAAAAAAGGATTTTATTAATTTTCGAAACCACATTACAAAAACGTTACAGAGTGTACCTTAATTTTTTTTGAGAATAGTGAGAAAATTTCATTACAGAGTGTACCTTAGTTGGATGTACATGAAATAAATGTGTCATATGAATTTATAATACAGGGTGGCTGTATACAGACACTTTCATAAAAGGTAAGAAATTAAATGAAGACACTTTCATAAAAGGTAAGAAATTAAATGAAGATTATTTAGTAGGGCTGTAAATGAGGCACACCTAGCTAGAATGCTAGATATATAACGAGTGGGATGTTACAATTTTACTCGATTAATAAATAAATAAAACAAACAAAAAATATGTTCAAATTTCACTTATTTATATTTTGAACTGATTGAAAAATTAACAAAGATTAATCGAGTCTATTACGATTAATTAGCTAAGTTTATATTTTGACATGTATATATCTTTATTGAGGCGAGTATTGATTCATTTAGTTGTTCAAACTTAATTTTAAATCTTATATTTTAAAAAGCGTGTTGAAACTTGCTTTGTTTTTTATTTTTACAATTTGAGACGTACCTTTCACGAGCCGAAAGCAAGTGAAGCTCAAGTAACTTGTTTCATTGTTTCCTTATATGTCAAATGTTAATTTTAGGTACTTTCATTAGTGTGCTATTAGTATTAGAAAAGTTTATTTTTTGACATGTATATCTTTATTGAGGCGAGTATTGATTCATTTAGTTGTTTAAACTTGATTTTAAAACTTTATATTTTAAAATACGTGTTGAAACTTGCTTTGTTTTTCATTTTACGATTTGAGATGTACCTTTCACGAGCCGAAAGCGAGTGAAGCTCAAGTGTCTTGTTTCATTGTTTCCATATATGTCAAATGTAGATTTTAGGTACTTTCATTAATGTGCTGTTATTATTCTTATATTATTTATTTTTACCATAACTAGCTGGGCCAAGCTCAATTGTAGGGTTGCTAAGCGAACCAAACAGCTCGAGCTATGGCTCAATTTTTGGCTTGTTCAAACTAGTTTGAAAAAAATATAAGCCAAGCTCAATCATATTTTTTTGTTGGTTAATGAATTTAAGACAAGCTTGAGCATACGAGTGTTTGGCTCGATAGGCTTGTGATAGGAGGCTATCCCATAAATATTACAAAGATTGAATTTTTTTTATTTTTGCCTAGATTAGTGCCGCTGGCTCTCTTCTTTATAGATTTACATTATCTCATTTTGGAATTTTATGAGCTTTGCTTAAGATTAAGCTTCAAAGCTCAAAACTTTACGAGCTGCTCGAACTTGAAAGCTCGAGATTGATTTATTACATATTGCATAAGCCAAGCCAAGCTCGAGCCAAGCTTGAACAATTAGTCTCCAAAAATTGTCAAGCTCGAGACAAGCTGGAACTTATGTAGTAATAAGGAGCAAGCCAAGACTGAGCAATACTGTCTTTTGCTTGTTTAGCTCGATTAGCACCCCCACTCAATTGGTTAGGGCTCTTGCATCTCAGTAGGAGGTTAGGAGTTTGAGTTTATGTTATTTCCCTTGTATTTGTTTGAATTATTTTCCCCCATTATTGGGTTGGGCTTATTGATCTATTCTGGGCTTGCATCCAAATTAATGTACATAATTCAGATATTTGTATTTTTCTACAGCTAGTTTATAATAATAGAAAAAAGTATCTTTATCATGGATGACACTGTGACACATCTCCACCAGGAGAATATATTGGTTAATTAAACCTTAGAGGTGATCACAACGTTTGATGAAAATTGAAACTTAATCTAAAGGAAATTGGAAATCCAACGTCTAACTATTAGATTTATTTCACATGAACAATATATTTACGAACGACGCAATGATTACATATTTACATGATTATAATTCCATGGCTTGCCTCGCTACCTAATCATAGTACTCCCTCCGTCCCAATTTTATAGTCCCTTTTGGGGATTCCAACTTAGTAAGGGGACATAATTATTGTACTTTTAAAAATATGTTTTCCTTATTTTACCCTTCAATCATTACACTTTCTTACTTTTTTATTATTTTTAATTTCAAAAGTTAAGGGTATAAGAGGAAATTCTTTAACAATTACCCACTTAGTTTTGAAGTGGGACAATATTTTTTGGACGACAAAAAGTATCAACTGGGACTATAAAATTGGGACGGAGGGAGTATGTATTTGTTTGGTTGCATGAAAATAGCTAACTCTCTTACGTGAGGAGAAATGGTGTCTAGTTTGATCATTCGATGCAAAAATTGGCATGGACACGTAAGTTATCATAACTTTTGAAGGGCTTTACATTTAAATCATTAATTCGATCAAAATATCAAGTCAATTGGTTAAAATGTTAGTCTAATTTATGATAACTTAGACTAAAATTTTATTGCCAATCAAAAAAAAAAAAATGTTAGTCTAATTTCAAAGCAATATTTTAGTGGAATAAGCTAGTATCAGATTTGAATCCGGCCACTTTGATTTTGACCTTATAACCGCAGATAATCTTTTTTGTAGTTCGGTGATTTTTTTTTCCGGTTTCTTGATTGTGTAAATGTTTCCAGTGAAATTGCAAAAAAAACAAAAGAAACAATGCACAAAAAAATTCAGTATATATTCTTCTGAGTGTGAAAAAGAATTGGACATGGATAAGAGATGTACCATATTATTTTATAGCTGCGTATCCGGGTTAACTTGCCCGTACTTTGATTAATTTCAGAGTTAAATATTGATGATCAAGTAAATATCCAATGGTATCGATTAATTTCAGAGTTAAATATTGATGATCAGTAAATATCCAATGGTACCGAAAAATTCATGCCAGCAGTGAGAGTCGTGCTTGAAAATTCAGAGGATAATTATAACCTTCATACTTAATCTTATGCCATTACTCGCCGTTGAGTCATAAGATAGCTGTTTGGTTTATTCTGGAGCTCGAAACGGTATCCCTACCTTACAAATCGTTCTACATAGATAAAGTAGTCTAGGATAAAAATAAATAAAAACCTTTTCTAAAACATTATTTGCTCTTTCCTTATGTTTGTGGCTACCTGGCCGCTATTCTTTTTTTGGCACGGAAAAAGAAGATTTTATTAATCCAAAGTAACAGTTGCTACAATAGATTAAAGGGAGCTAAAAAAAAAAAGGCATCACAATGGGAGGGAAACATCTCAATTAGATTGGCACTTGGGGGTGGAGAAGGTTATTGCTTGCTATCGATCTATTCTATTATGGCCAGCTTTCATGGTCTAAAGACTAAAAAGTATACGAGAAAGACCATATAGTCGTTCATAAGGGGACTGATTACTAATGACAGGGGAAGGCACCCAATGCACCAAATTAATGGTATACACAGCAGTCAGAGCAGCTTCCCCCTAAAAACGTTCAGGACAAAAGGCAGAAATGAAAAGGGCATGAACAATGTCTAGAATGTGTCTATGCTTACGCTCAGCACGTCCATTTTTCTGAGAAATACCAGGACATGAACGACAGGGAATAGTGCCATTTTGACGAAGGTTTTTTTAAAATTATGTCTCCTTATATTCCATGGCGTTGTCGGAACGAAAAATTTACACTCTAGACAATCATATGCTGTATAGCCCCAAGAAAAACTGGTTGGCTAGAGTGTTGGAGATATGCCTTGAATTCAAGACGCTCGAAGAAAGGTACAAATTTTGGTGCGAAAAGGTCAGTTTCAGTATCTCTGGACCGGACCAAGGGAAGTCAATTTCGGACCAGCGAATCTGGGATGTTTTGGGAGCTCGCAGCATCTCTCGTCCTAACCGGGGATTTTCTTGGTCCGGACGAAGGGTCCCGGTTGGTCTGGTTTTGCTCCAGTATCTCGGGTCCGGACCAAGCTAATAAGTTTGGTCCTGACGAACGGGGCGGCGGCTGCGCATTTTAATTGTGTTTTGACCTAATTTTTTGTACTTTCTTATAAATAAGAACCTTGGGGGCTATTAGGGTTTGGACTTCTTGAGTGAATCCTTTTGAGGGAGCCCCCATGGGGTTCCCTGTAGTGTGTTAGGATTTCTAAATTGTTTCATTAGTTGGTCTTGAGTCAGGATTCGAGATATCTGGGGTTTGGGTGTGTCTCTATCGTATTTGTGAGACGTTTGATGCTTTGTAGGTCGCGCCTCAGAGATTTGTTCATAGATATCTATTGGTTGCTTCGAGTAGAGTTACGGGTATAGCCGGCTCTTTGTATTTCTCCCCATTGATGGTGAATCATCTTGCTCTATCCCCGTGGACATACCTCTAGAGCTTCGTGCTTGGGGGGAACCACGTAAATCCTTATGTCTTGTTTTCTTGTTGGTTTGATTATATTCTCTACTTCGGATTTCGGCACAACATAGAGATCAACCAGCCCAACAAAACCACTCCTCAACGAATGTTATATCAATTACAGATTAAGACTTAATAGGAAAGAAAAGCTCCTAAACATATAAAGAGACAAATAGCAGCTAAATCAAAACACCTCAATCCTCCTCATAAGAGTCTTCAGAAGTAAAACAAAGATCATTGGAAGCCAAAATGCATCAGATCAGGAAATGTGCCCGCTGAAATATGCGTCAGTTGAAGCCAGATCCAATAAGTGTACTGAAAAGAAGCCGAATGAATCCAATACTATATAACTTGAGAATTGAGAATACTTGAGGAGCAGCATAAACTTGATATGCAGGGAAAGAGTAATAAGATTGCCCAATTGAAACTGAAGCAGCACTTGCCAACTGTGAAAACTCCCCTTCCAAACATGCGTGCAAATAATAGATCATATAAGCATTAACAAGGGGCAGCGGGAGCGGTGCCATGTAGTGAGTAAATCTCAGTCGTCCAAAGTGTTTTGGACGGTCTGAATCTTAAATAAACTGTTCATACGGTCCGGATCTTAATTAAATAAATTATTCGCACTTATTTAAAATCCGGACCGTCCAAAACAAGAATGGACTGCCGAGACTCTCACTACTACGCATCTATGGTGTCAAACCATCACTACAATAAATCAAAAATTTGACACCACCAATTAACTTTGACCAATCAAGAACTAAAAAACTTAGAGCCTGTTCCACAAAACTGACTTATTTCCAAAATTGATTTATTGCGCTTTATGAGACGGGTCATTCTCTTATAATACATCAATTTAAAAAGCCAACTTAGGGGTGCTTTGGCAAAATAAATCAAATGGTTTATTTCTTTGTTTTTATTCAAAAAAATTGCATTTTTTAGTTTTGGGTCTATTTTCTGTAGATTATTGGTTCGTCTCAACGAGAGGAATATAAAGAGTAAAAAATTATTAACTAAACTAAAAGTTTTGTGAATAAAGACAAAAATAATCCAATAATCCATAAAAAAAAATTAGATTATTTTGTCTTTAATGAACTTTTTAAATATTTTTATAATTTTTTTGACTTTTTCCTCGTCATGATGAACCAATAATTCACAAAAAAAAAAAAAAAAATTCGACACTACTAACAAATGCAAGTTTTTTAAATAAAGACAAAAAAAAAAAAAAAAACCATTTCGTTTAATCCAGTTGTACGGCTTATTGCCAAAAAGTCAGTTTGGAATACCTAGTAAAAACCAAAAATAAGTCAAATTGACAAGTTAAAACAGGCTAAACTCAATTACCCAAGACTACTACGTACCCAAAACAATATAAAGAGACCCCTAAAAGTTTGCCCCTTATCTTCGAAAGAAAAAAACCTTACCCTAATACTACTAGTCTAGTAATGGCCCTGATGTAACGAGAAACTAAATAACTCAGTAAATACACCAAAAATAAGTCAAATCGACGAATTAAAACAGGCTAAACTCAATTACCCAAGACTACTAAAAAAAAAAATTCCCCTAAAACCTTACCCTACTACTCAATCAGCATAACTGAATAGTGATATCTGATGCTTTTCAAACCCCAAGGTAGCAGCACTCTTATCAGTTCAGTTCAAAAAAGCACTCTTGTGAATTTTCCTTTGCCCTTAGCTTTCTCCGTCTCACAATTTTAATCAATCACGGGGAATTACGTTATTTCTTAGATTAAAAATTAAAATATTTTCGTATTTAATTTTTCAAAATACTTCACACCAATACGAAGAACATATTCTTAAGCTATTTGCGTGTGAACAATTTTTCGTCCAAAAAAAGTGGACATCGTTAAGGATTAGACGAAATGAGTTGCCATCAAATAGTTTAGGAATTAAATTGGGGGTTTACCTAGTTTAGGGACGAAGTAGAAAAAACGTGCGTAGTTTAAAGGATAAAAACATAAAATAAAATAATAATAAAAACCTCTTCTTCTATATCGTGCGAAAGAATAAGAACTATGTACGAAAATACTTTAATTTTTATCCACATAACACCGCAATTTTATCATATTAATTGACTAAAATAGTGAGACGGAGGGAGTAATCAATTAGGTTTAGGTGGATCCTTCTTGAACCAAAAGCAAGCATTCCATTTATCCCAAAACAATCCAATCTCGTCCCCTTTCTCCAACCGTCTCCTCTTCACAAACTCTTTCCGCCAGTTGCTAGTAAGCACAAAGCTTCCAGTACTCTCCCATCTCTTTAACACCAGTTGATGCTCACTCAAATCCGTATCCAAATCCACAACCTTGACCTTGACGCCGCTCCTACCCTCCGTATCACTCGCAATAACACGATCCATATGCGGAAGGACGTACTTTTCGACAACCTCTGTTCTCAGCAAGAGACGTGAAGACCTGTCGATGTCGCTCAGGAACAGGGTTTTTCTTATGGTCCAGGGGTCGTATGGTTGCAGTCCCAGCTTTGTGGAAACACCTAGACGCCGTTCTTTTTCCTCCTCTTCGCGGGTGTAGAGCCGGAAGCTGGCCAGTCGTTCGGCCGCGATTACGTTGTGATTCATCGTGATGAAGCAGGAACAATCTAGGCACGTTTTTTTAGTAAAAGTGAGAGAGGGGTGTTGTAGGGTTTGCAGGTGTGTGTGCATGCATGGGTATATATGGTGGTGTTGTGGTGCATGAAGTTCACATTTGAGTAGGAAGGGGAAAATATTTTTCCTTAATTCGTTTCCTTGTCCAGGGGAAATTAGAAATGTTAAAGTGTCTTGTGAGTTTGTTAGTGTCCGAGATGGATTATAATTGGCAGTAATTAGTATAACAAGAAAAAAGGGTCTTTAACCACGAACAGTTCGGTTCTTGTATAAGTCAGCGACCTATATTAAAAGTGAGCATGAATTGAATTGGTCTGGTTGCATAAAAACCACAAACCAAACCGTAGTTTACTGCTTCAACTTTCAATTGGAGAATCAAATTGACCGATAAAAGTAGTGGAACGAAACTATTATCTGAATCATTTAACTACGTACGGTTCGGTTCCTGTTCAAACCGCGATTCAATTGTAGCTAATATACAATTGAAAAAATTGTACTAAATACTATTAAGAAACGATTTCTTGTTTTTAAAATTAATCAATTCAAAACTATTATATATATTGATGATTATGAAATCTGAAAAATGGCTAGATTTATCAAAATTCATACTGAGTTAATATTTTTATACACTAATAGGTTTTCACTTTTCACTTAAATATGAAAGGTCAACAACCACAACAAGATAGTAGTACCAATTAGCATGGAATTTATAATGTACCCCATAAGTTGTTTATCATATTATTATGGTATATGTCCATTTTCCTAATCATCCAAAAAAGAATGTCTATTTTCCTTAGGTTATAGTTCAATCAACATATAAACATAGTATTAATTTTGGATAGTGATAATGCCAAAACCGCTTTTGATTGTGTGTCAAAACTCCAATGCATAAAAGACATGTACATTGCACAAGTATTTTATGTATTGAAGTTTTGGCATAATCAAAAACGATTTTGGCATTAACATTTGCCTTAATTTTAATATGTTACTGATTTGAACATGTTAAACAGTTTTTTTAAGCTATGGACTGGGCCCCATAAAGGAGCACAAACACAAGATTAACACAACATTAATTGGGCCCAAAAGACGGCCCCGTAAACTCTCAAAGTAGCAGTAGCAGTTTCGTAAGAAGGCCCAACTCTCCATAGCAGTAGTAGTTTCGTGGCAATGCACGGGCCGGTACTAAAAATTTGGAACAATGCACCGCGAGCTCCCCTTAGGTGTGTATTGGCCTAAAAAGTTAAGCAAACTTTTTGTTTTTTGGTGCTTTTTGAGCCCAAAAAGATAAGCCAATTTCCAAAATGCACCGCCAGGTCCAAAATGCACTGAAAAAATAGTAACTGGGCCAATACACTGCCTAGGGTCTCTCTCTCTCTCTCTCTCTCTCTCTCTCTCTCTCTCTCTCTCCACATGGGTACAATCTCTCTCTCCTCAACTCCTCAAACCGTAACCAAGTGCTTGTAGCTTAGCAGTTATCTATTTGTTCTCCCACAAGTGAGACCAAGGTTCAAGCCTCGGCAGAGACATTTGGGGTTTAGGGCTATGGATAGCTTCTAGACTCCCTTTGGACTAACTCATAATTCCCTCGCAAACCCCAAACTAATGCATATCGAATGCCAAAAAAAAAAACTCCTAAAACTGTATAAAAATGCCTAAACTCTATGGTACCCTATGATATTGTCTAAAGCACTAAAACCCTATAATAGAAAAGTGCACCCTAAACCTAAACCCTAGGGTACCATATGAAAGTGTCTAAACCACTAAAATCCTATAATAGGAAAGTGCACCCTAAATCTAAACCCGAGGGTACCCTATGAAAGTGCTTAAACCTAAACCCTGGGGTACCCTAATGAAAGTACCTAAACCCTTAAAACCATATGAAAGTGTCTAAACTTCTAAAACTCTATGAAACCATACGATATCCTAAGTGCCAAAACCCAAAAAAAAAAAAGTAATTGCCTTAATGGTAATTAAAAAAAAGTAATTGACCTTAATAGTAATAAATATATATTTTCTAACCTTAATGGTAATTGTTACTAGTTCTAGGCCCATAGCCCAATTTATAACAAACTATACAAAATAATATGAATAAAACTGTGTTGGACTTCGGAAATGGAAGAAGAAAAAGGAATTGAGCCGATGGTTGTGACCGGCAACAGAGAATAAATTTAACGCAATAACAATATTAATTAAGACAATAATAAAAATACCAATAACTAGGAATTGCTTTTTGATGAGTGGTAAGAGGGTAATTTCATTTAACCCACTCAACATGCCCACTAGTGAGGGGCACGAGGACCCTCTATGTGGAGAAAAACTTAGATGCCGGACGAGTATCACGTGGCGGTACCCGTCGCGCATCTCAGCTATCCAAAAAGCGTTTTGGACGATCCAGATTTCTCTCATCCTCTCTCCTATTTCTCTCTCCTCTTTTTCTTTTTAAAATCTGACCGTCCAAAATATGTGCCCCTACCCATTCGGCACCCAAAATTTTCTCCTTTATATAACACGTTCTTCTTCTTTTTTGGCCATACTTTAGGAGAGTGCTAGTGTCAGGTGTTAGATGTTAACAAATCACAAGAGTTGACATTATATCCATAGGAGTCGAACCCACAACCTCACCCCTATAGAAGGGGCAACCTGACCACTGGGCTAGAATCCCCTGTCAATGTGACAGGTTAAAGCAGGTTATGAGTTGATTATGATTTTGAACGGTGTATGAGTATTTGGCAGATTTAGAAATTAAAAACAGGAGGGTCACTTACTTCTTTATGATAAAGCCCCATGTGCCCAAACTCCTGGAGTGGCCATTGTCTGCCGGTGACAGTCCTCTCCATTTCTGAACGTTGGTTCTGACAAAGAGTCGTAGGTGCAGTACTGCAAGAACAAATATTGAACAATACATCTAGCATATATATATGCAAAACTAAAATGGCATCTATGCCGAAATCAACGTTTCTTTGATTTCATTTTGATTCTCAAGACTCAACGACAACCAAACCTCTCTTTAGTCTTTACGTTGTATTCCATTTGCCACACTTTACCCACATTAATAAAAATAAAAATAAAACCTAACAATATAAAGTACAATTTGATGCTCTTGAAAAGAAGTAGTACTGTACAAGTATTGATCGTCGAAAGTGTCCAAAAGAATATCAAGATATAGGCACCAGCCGTCGATGGACTCATTTTTGCCATGGGGTACGTGTTTGTAGCTGTGATACAAGTTTTTATGTGTTACAAATTTTGACATTAAAAAAAATAGTTTCAGCGTTATTAGCACCATGCACAGTGGCAGATATACATATGGGCCAGCCCTGGAATTTTGGAGGATTTTTTTTATTTATAAAGTCAGTTTTTTATACTCCAATGTATTTGAATAATGATATAAACTATTTTTTTTTTCATTACTGGAAAAGGCGCAAAGCTCATTTGGTGACAAACATACATCACTTCGCGTCGAGATATTCAACTTCGTTATTGATATCCAACTTCAAGGACTTAATGCTCGTTTCCGGAATCGACTACGGAGTTGCTTCTACGTGTGGCATGTTTGAATCCAACTCATTCTCTTGTTTTGACGAGGAAAAATTGATCCACATGGCTGAATTGTATCCGAAAGTTTTTTCTTCAATGAAGCTCATGAAACTTAATGATTAAATTGATAATTACATTATTTTTTATAATTACTTATGTTGTTAAATGCAAAGCACTGGTATGCTTAAATTTTTCATTTGATGCAAACACTAGCTGGTGTGCTTAAATTGGGTTAGCCTAGCTAGGGCTGATAATTAGATTCTTGGTTCCGCCCCTGGCGGTGGTCACAGTGCTCCTCATTTATGCTACGCCACTAACCAGTGACCATGCATGCAACTATATGAAAATGTGTTCGGGTCATTGTCGTATCACTTGAGTTGTATACAACTGTGATGTGCAAAATCTAAATTTCGTCGGAGAACTTTTTTCAGAAATTACAAAAAGAAAAAACACACGGCAGTTTTTCCTTTTTAAAATGCGAGGGATGTGAAGTACTAGTATTCTTCTCTTCCTTTACATATAAGAATATACAATACGATTCAAGCTGCTTTCTTTTTGGTTAAAAAAAAAAAAAAACAGCTGCTTTCTTTTTGTTTACTCTTTTTTCTTTAGGGTCACGACCTGAGATGTTAAGGAGAATGTCCCCTCCTCCTTTGTGTTATTAACTTCATCGATGAAGCCATTTTTTTTATTATTTATTTTTAGGACGTTAGTATGTTAGTAGAATTATTGATTGTTAGATTATAATGAGGCCGGTCAACCTTTTATCTATAAGAGTTGAACCCAGAGACGGACATAAGGGGGTGCAAAGGGGGGTTGTGGCCCCTGCACTCTCCCCAATTTTTCTCCTATTTTTAGTACGTTTTTGGATTTTTTTTATAAAATCATTGAGAAGTGATCCCCGCAGAATATGCCAAATTGACATTTTCTGCGTCCGCCACTAGTTGAACCCTAGGTCTCACGGCTCATGCTCTATCTATAAGAGTTGAACCCAGAGGCGGACATAAGGGGGTGCAAAGGGGATACCGATCGAGCATAACAACTAACAGGCATAACATCATTGCTACCACGCGCTACATGGTATGTGTAGTGTTCATTCGAGCCGTCTATCTCAATAATTAATGGCTCAGATTCTGGTAAGAGATAACAAACATATGTGAACCATTGATTGTCGAGATGAACGACTAAGGTGGATCGCTACACCGTACAGCGCGGATGGAGGCGTTACATTACATGGACTGATGGACCCGATTTCTTATTACTACTAATATCTTACAATATTGTTTGTTCCATCTATTTCTATATAACAATAGCATTTCTTTTCACTAATTAGCTTACTATTTTTTTTATGGACCATCTTTTCTTGATTTTTCCAAAATATAAATCGAGAATCAGACGTCAGCCCAGAAGGGAAAGTAGCGGGTGGAGAAGGAATGAAAGAGATTCTGTATTTTTTTCCGAAGTACCAAAAAAAAAAAAAGAAAGAGATTCTGTATGAATTTTGTTCCAAAAATACTCGTAGAGAATAGTAACTCAAAAGGAATTTTATTGCCTAGAAGCTACTCCTACTACTATCATAAAAAAGAGGTCTCCCCAGTCGTACACGTGTCCGATGCTCCAAAATTACAATTCCGCAGCACATAGATTATTTGATTCTCGTTGTAGGGCCCCCCAACCAAGGGGTTACCTAAACCTATAAATACGCGTCGCTAGGGATTTTGTCGTGGCAGCTTCAACTCGCATCCCTACAAAAACCGAACCACACACATTTGTGTGTGTGAGAGAAAGAGATACAGAGAGAGAGAGAGAGAGTCGTGGAGCGTTACTGGCTGTGATGCGTGGAAGATCTCGATGTTGAAAGAGAGAATGCCGATTCTATCTCTTCTTCTCAAACCGTTCTTCCATCACTCGCATTCTTAAATTTACATTCTCACCGAATCTGAACGATTTTCATACTATCAGGTATTAATCTCATGTTTTTTTTTCCAAGATTTGCTTTTATCATTACTATTTTCACCCGTACATGTTTATTTAAACGCATTGCTCATGTAAATATGGTGGCAATTGGTAAATGAACTCATCAAAATGCTCATATTTGTTTTTTATTTGGTACTAATGGATCTGTCAATAATTCTTTCTTTTGCCCCCAAACGATGGAGTTTCATTGGAAAAATTGTTTTTTATTAGGACAGTATTTGGATTATGGGATTTTGTGGATTCTTTTGTACTACATCTATTCATGTATTTTCGAAGTCTTAAAATAACGTGTTTGATTCTATTGCAGAAAGGTGATCGTCCGCGCTTTGTTCCTTTGATTATTGAATTATTATTTTTTTCCAATTTTTCACTCATCGTGCGACGGAAGCTGTATTGATTTTGGTTCAGTTAATTGATTTGTTTGTCTTGGGTGGTTCAGATATGGCTGAGGTGACAAAGCTGTTGTATGTAGTTGTTGTGGATGATGCAGAGAAGAGGGAGAAAGGGAAAGAGTCGTTCCGCTACACGCGCCCTGTTCTGCAGAGCACTCTGCAGCTCATGGGATGCAAAGCTCGACATGCATTCAAGGTTGTACCTGCAATTCGGATTTTGTTCTCTCTTTAATGTCCGTGTCGTGTCGTGTCTTGTGTTTCTGTTTGCAAATTTATAGTTTTGTTATCTTGTATATGCACAAAAAAAATTTTAAAAAAATAAAAATTTATAGTTTTGTTATCTTGTATATGCACATGTGATAAAAAAAAAAAATTTTAAAAAAAAAATTTCATGGACAGGAGTCAGAAGACCGAGAATTTGCCATATATATATTGTCTTTTCGTTGTATTTATATAGGTGGCATCCCCTTGATGCCTTTTCAATAAGTTTTTACTTATAAAAAATGTTATCTGCTTTATATGAGCTCAATAATCCCTTTCCTTGGCAATAGTAGATAAGGGCTCCACACGATACGTTTTGTGATGTTGTCCCTTCATAGTGATAATAGGAGGTTGTCAACTTCCTTGTTCCAAAGAAAAGAAAAAATGGAAATAATGGTAGTTATCAACTTAGCAAATTTACCATACTTAGTATAGCTCAACCTGTTTGAGGTTTGGTTCCATGGGTGTTCTCCATCACATGGAGAGGGATGCTCATATGGGCCACTCCACTGGTCCCCTAAGAGACTGATTTTATAAGTGTGGGTCTAAGATTTATCACATCGGGACCCAGAAAATGAACGAATCAGCGTCAAATGGGATCGGTAGGGGGACCCATCCACATTCATGAACAGCACGTCAATCATATTATTGGACTGGAGACAATTTTCCTCCTCTGAAACAAGTTTGATGCTTCATTTTGGAGCATTAGCTTTTCTTTTCCAATTTCTTACTGGCACCTATTACTTGTTGTTAAATGGTACTGCCATCTCTAAATAACCAGCTAAGAGCCATGGTTGAGATTACTTTCCGTTTGAACATATTTTCAAACTTCCCTTATTTGGACATTGTTCTTTCATTTTACCATTGCTATGGAGTAGAGCATAAACTATATATCTCAACCGTCATTTTTTTAATTTTTTTGTCAGCCCCTCTTCCTTTACTATTGTAGCTCGTTATTACTAGAAGATAAATTAAATTGACTCCTGATATGAGTGACCTTCAAGACTTAATCTTCTGGCTTGTTATCATCAGAAAATCTGGTTCTTTAGGAGCATAATTCAGGCCTTTTAAGTTGGACCTAGTAACGGTAGATGATTGTACTAGGGATAGAAAACAGAATCTAGTATCTATGATGTCCATCTTAACGTATCCTCCTTCAGTTTGTGGTTTATCTTTCTGCTTCCTTAAATTGCAGTGGTTCCTGAGGCTTGCACTAAACGTTATCTTTCTGTTGTTCTCAGATTAGCCGAAGGGTCTTCGAATTGATGAAAACCGAATTCTCAGTGGATGCTTGGGTTTCAACAGGAGTCGAGATTTTGGAACAAGATGCTTCAAAAGGACAGTCACAGAAAGAAAATGGTCGCCTTAAGTGTGGTTGTGCTGAAAAAATAGATGAGGCCAAACATGTGGTTCCAGAGAAAGATGGAAAAAGTAAGAGCAAACCATTTGAATCATACCAACGTCGCACAACTGTGGTAGTGAGAAGAAAAACTTTCTTAGATGTTGTCTGTGATGCTCTGACTGAATACAGGCATGTCGGCCCCAACCAGAGAGCAGATTTGCTCTTAGCTTGCAGGTACACTTATGCAACCTGATATTAACGTATAGTCTTAGCTCAAAAGGTAGTAGCCACTACAAATCCAAAAACAATTAATTATTTAATTTCTATGACATTATAGCTAAGCTTTTAGCGTTTCCAGTAAATCATTCTATATCAGATATAACACCAGTTAGTCCTAGGCTCAATGGAGTACTGGAACTTTGATGTTGTTTATCCTCAGTGACCCTTTTTTTCCCTTTCTAACCATGGGAAGCAAATCAATAGGAAACAGTTTCCCTGCAAAAAGTACGAAATCCTCATAGGAGGGGAAGGTACTAGTAAAACATGAATAAAATGTCTGAACATGGTTCGATTTCATGAAAGTTAGCTTTGCCCAGTGTTACTCTGTATTTTGAGCTGGTGGCACAAATGGCCAGCTTCCTTCATAGTGTTGTTTTCCATTTGTTCCCATTATTTTTAGCTGTCTTGCTCGATGACGCATACATCCACTTGCATGTAGCTTCTAGGAGCAAGAGTTTTTCTTTAAAGTACTCAAATACTTTTTAATGAGAAACTTTTCTATTGGTTCAGAATTCGGGAAAAGAAGGAATCTGTAACCGTGCTTTTGTGTGGGACCAGTGGTTGTGGAAAATCTACGTTGTCAGCGCTCCTGGTATACCTATTTTGTCTTGTTCTTCTACTTGTTTTATTTTTCTCTATTTTCTTGTTTTTCTTATTTCCGAAACCTTTTAAATATGATGTTATGAGGATATTACTCCTGACTTTACCTTCATTCTTGCAGTAGAGACAAAATTGGGCTTGTTTCGTACATGCATGAATGGTTCCAGTAGAGGATCATAATGCATGCAGATTTTGAGATCTGCTCATCCGGATTATGAACTGTAATTTTTCAACGTCTAGATAAGTTGTTTCAAGAAATATAATAGCTACCATATCAACCAAAATCGGGAAGTGTTTTTTGCTTGCTATTGTCCCTGTTTTGGTGAGTTTTCCCTTTTTACCTTGGGCAGAAATGGCTCTGGAGGCAGTGCTTTATCCATGATTCGTTTATGCGAGTCTATGAACAGACACGGGGTATTAAATCATTAAATTCACTTTAGGTTATGAAGTTGGGGTATTGGGGTAATTCTCTATTTCTAGGTACATTGAGATTTGGAAAAAGTTATATCCAGCTAGAAGCTTAACTTATGTATAATTTTTCAGTGGGACAGATTTTGAACAACCGTCTTTCTGTTGATATTTCCTTTCACCAATATTAGGTTTCACATTCTAACTTTTTGTTATCAATGTGTAGATGTTTTTACTTCTATGACTCGGATGTCTCATAATTTGTAGATGGATGTGTTTAATGGGAATTGATACAAGGAAATATTGAGTGTTGATACGGGTGGAAGTGTACGAGGAATACAATAAACGATTTCATTGCAGGCCGCTAGAGCGGTACGAAATTGAGGCAAACTCCGAAATGCTAGAAATGACCTGAAAATAAAATAGGCCAGCATCAAATTGTTTGCAGGTACAGAAACTGCTTCATGCAAGTTTTTTTATCAGCAACTGCTTGATACAAGTTAGGGACCCTTGGGTAGAAATCATTAAATGGGTCACTTCAAAAATCGAGGATTTGAATTCATTCCCTTCCTATGATTCCTCCTAAATTGCATTGATTTGTCCTAAAGACTTCGTTTGCGTTTCTCATGGAGATCAAAATCTAGCCTTCAATCCTGTAAGCGATCATGTGCAAAAATCTCCTTCCAAACATCAATTTTCATGAATCTATGTTTGCATCCAAGGTTTGATTGCACCAGTCTTCAGTATGCTGAAAACATTCTACATTTGATGGATTTGATCTCAAAATACCAAAAAAACAAGGATTTGAACCTTCCTAATTCTATTTTGCAGGCTAGCCGGTTGGGAATCACAACTGTTATATCAACAGACTCGATCCGGCATATGATGAGGAGCTTTGTAGATGAAAAACAAAATCCATTGCTTTGGGCTTCAACATACCATGCTGGGGAATGTTTGGATCCAGAGGCTGTTGCAGCAGCAAAAGCCAAAAGGAAAGCTAAAAAATTGGCTGGTGTTTCTAAGCTGCTGCCAAAAGAGGATGTATCTGATGGTTCTAAAGTTGGGAAATCTGATTCGCGATCATCAGAAATGGGTCCTCGTTCTTCTGAATTGATCAGTCCGAGACAAATGGCCATTGAGGGATTTAAGGCACAAAGTGAAATGGTGATCGACAGCCTTGATCGGCTGATCAGTTCCTGGGAAGAGCGAAAAGAATCTGTAGTAGTTGAGGGTGTCCACTTAAGCCTGAATTTTGTGGTAAAATGCATGCATATTCTTTGATTAAAAGTTAAACTTTCTTTAATGATATACCTATCCCAATTTCTAGTTATTAGTTTTGGTTACAACTTGTATTATGCTTTGCAGATGGGGCTTATGAAGAAACATCCTTCAATCATACCATTCATGATATACATATCGAATGAGGACAAACATTTGGAAAGATTTGCAGTTCGAGCAAAGTACATGACACTAGACCCTGCTAAAAACAAGTATGTAAAATACATCCGAAATATCAGGGCAATCCAAGAGTATCTTTGCAACAGAGCCGACAAGCATCTGGTCCCAAAAATAAACAATACCAATGTCGACAAGAGTGTAGCTGCAATCCATGCAACGGTCTTCAGCTGCCTCAGAAGGCGAGATGGCGGAGAGCAGATTTACGATCCTGCCAGAAATACAGTTCCTGTGGTTGAGGAGGAATACACCAATCAATGTGCTGCAAATTCATTGAGTTCCAAGGGTATGCTCCAACTTATTCAAAGAAAAGGTTCGACTAGACATCTGATGGCTCTTCTGGATATCGATGGGTCTGTGAAAAAGGCTTGGCCAGTTGACCGCAGTGGGAAGCCCGTTTTGGGCAAATCTACTGACAAGGGGATTGGGACACAAATGTATGGGCCATTGAAGATTGCAAAGGCGGAACCCATTAATCTTCAGTTTGGTCACTTTGGGATCAGTGCTTGGTGGCCCAGTGATTCTTGTGGCACAAGTCATGCCAGCAGTTTTGACGAGTCGAGGGGTGAGATTACTGACAATAGTAGTAGATGTTACTCTTCTGGCTGCAGCTCGCCAAGGATATCAAATGGACCGGCCAAGAAGGTATTTCAAAGACCTCTTTAGGCTTATGTTACATGGACGCAGGTAAAGTTGTTGGCATGTTGCGTTTGTGTACAAAGGTAGATTTATCTAGTTCACATGTCAAGAACACTCCAACAATAGAAACTATCCATATTTCTCACTGTATTTCATGTTATTTTTATTTACTTTCAACGTTTTCCGTTTAATGCATCATATGAGAGTTTCATGCATAAGTATGCAGTAAACTTGAATGCTGAATTATGCATCTCAGTTGAATGTCCAACTGGACATCTCAAACCTGTATCTCATGCCCTTACCCTACGGTAAGTGTCTCATAGGGTACTTCATATGTTCTGCACGTAACTTACCTTAGCCTCATGTTTTGTTTCCCACCTCAATTAAAGCTAGGTATTCACCGCAGTGTGCTTTGAATTCATTGGAATTACTTGTTTTCTAAGTTGAGTGCTTGTGTCGCGTCGTTGTTCTGATTACTTTTCTCATACTTTCAGCTCAAGGAGGAGCATTCTGTGCATGGCAGTGATGAGGAGGTTGATGATCCTCCAGAGGTGGACAGCGATGAGGGCCTTAGTGATGACAGTCAAAAAGAAATTCCTGAAGAGGTAAGAAAGGTTGTCGTTATAATGGAAGCAGTCTGCATCATCTCTCTCTCATGTAACATGTGACTTTCCAGCTTTCAAAGGAATAATTTTTTGCTGTATAAAATCATAGGCAAGCATACATTATATGTGCTACATGGTGGATGGTGTGACTTTCATTAATTGGGGCAAAATAAGTCATGTTAGGGTATGTAGTCTAACCTTGGTAAGAATTTCAATGGCCTGATATAGCAGTAATCAATTCATTCATCGAGCTTTTGTACTCAATTTATCTACACTATTGTGATCGAGAGGAGATAAAACGGGAATGGGAGTAGATTCCAGTTCCTTGGATTCATACTTGATAATTATTGAACATGCAAAACTCACCTACAAGTGCAACATTGGCTACTTTTGGATAGAATATTTAAACAATCTAGGCTGCTTATGTCAAACTCTATATTTTGCAGATGGAGGGCTCTGTGGATGAGGGCTCTACTAAATCGGACGAAGAGTACGATGATCTTGCGATGCAGTACATCCAAGAGAATGGCTACTGGTCTGATGATGATGAGTTCAAGGATAGGGAAATACTGCCTATATCTGGGGAAGAACCAAATAATGAGGTTCCTGGTATTTATAAAGATAATGGTAGACAAAGTCTTGATCATTTCTTGAGGACAAGAAGCGAACTGTTTTCCGAGCTACCTTGCTCTTACTCTTTCCTACCAAGGGAGAAGAATGCGAAGAGAGTGCCATGTTTTGGTAATGTAAAACTGAGAAAACGTTCTCAAAGTATACCGGCTTTTGGAAAGCATGGTTCAGTGACCAAGGATCCCATTCTCTCCGGAACCCCTCAGAGGTAGCAAAACAGTCGCGTTGAGAGATAGAAACAACGGTCTGAGAAAGGTGTGTTAAGAGTAAAGATACATCAGTTGGAGTCTCTTCTTGCAATTTTGTTGTCTGTGTATGGTTTTAAGTGTGCTTGATAAATTATCGGAACAAAACCAGAGAGGTTTGATTCTGACCGTGTCGTTAGGGTATCAAAATTACTTGTTAAAATATAACTATTACAACTACTTTGTATAATAGTGGCAAAAGTCCGAGTATCGTCCTCATGGACAATAACATGTTATTGAATCAGCCTCAACTAGTTTCTTCTTCAATTCAAGTGCGAGTTTGAGTTTGAGTTTTGGTATTAAATTCTAAACTAAGAGGAAATTTGGTTTTGTGAAACAAGTGGAAATTTGGTGTTGAATCCAGTTTCCTCCTCATAACATGATTTTGCATGGTTAAGAACTATCCGTTCAAACCTATACAAATATTCACGGGAGACCGATTCGCATAGGCTAGTGTTGCCTAATATGGGTTGTCTTACTAGTACGAGCCGTATCTAAGTACGGATCGTCTAATAGCACACCTCGTCTTCTAAGGTATAACCTATCTCAACTGAGTTCGTGAATCAATAACTCACATGGTTGTATGATCATGTTTGGAATCTGAATACAAACACACTTGATATATATGAATAGGAAACATTCAATTCATTGAAAATGAAAGTATCCATAAAGTCATACAACCAAAGTTCAAAATATTATTCAAACTCATGTTATTTGGAAAGAAACTTTCATCTAACTTTTAGCCGGCCATAGAAGGGGGAGCCTTCAAGTTCTTTTGAATAGACTTCAATACTTCATGCTCTCTTAGAATCTCCGTTCTTTTCTTCTTCTTCTTCCTTGCTTTTCCTTCTCTCTTTCCTTTGCTTAGCCTTGAAGCAAGCCCAAAGTAATTTCAAGGCAAGTTCTCCTCCCTAGGTTGGCCCCATGGGCAGAGGGAGTAAGGTACAAGAGGGGTCACTTGACCCCTCACTTTAATTTCTCACAAAGATCTTTGATTTTTTGGAGCTAAATTTTACTTCATCCGTTCTTTTTTAAGTGATACGTATGGGAATACGTGCAATTTCAAACCCGTAAAAAACATATTTCTTTATATAATTTTTAAATTTGGTGCAAAAAAAATTTAAAAACATTTTACGGAAGTGCATATTTAACGGTCACAAAAATACACGTTTCCCAAACGTATCACTTAAAAAGGGACAGAGGGAGTACAATTTTGACCCGTAAAAATTTCATAAATTGTCTCAACTTTTTAAATACATAGAATTCTCAAGTTTTTTTTCTTTTCTTTTCGAGAGTTGATAGTATTATAAATGATGCTATCGTTCATTATTTTCAAAACATAATA
The DNA here is from genome assembly GCA_036023075.1 of Gaultheria prostrata. Taxonomy (NCBI): domain Eukaryota; kingdom Viridiplantae; phylum Streptophyta; class Magnoliopsida; order Ericales; family Ericaceae; genus Gaultheria; species Gaultheria prostrata. Next base: position 25,777 of record JAXBDA010001142.1, on the reverse strand, counting down.
AGTCATTGAGACCGATTAGAAAACAAAAACACATGTATTATTGCATATCTGCATTATAGTTGACCTCTTAATTTAGTTATTTCTTTGCATGAACAAATAGAAAAAGAACTTGCGTATAATTTTTTACCCCGCTAACCTAAAATCCTGGCTCCACCCCTGATTAGCCTCCAAAAGCTTTTATAGGTTCCAAGTCCGGAAGTGGCTTTTCAAGAACCAAAAAGGTCAAAACTGGCTGAAGTCGGCTGGATCCATCCGGTTGGACTGGACATATGAAGTTGCAGAATCGGACAGATGGCTTGGATTTAGAATCTGAGAAGGACTTTTCTGACTTGTCCAGACGGATTTGAGATGCAACCGGACATATTTGAGTCATGTTTTGCCTCCAAGCCTGGCTTACTTCTTGTAGCTCACATCCACAAGTTCTAACTTTGGTTATTTGGCTCTAGTTCCATCACAATTGGCCTTCAATACTTGAAACACGAACCATTTATAAATACAATCAAGTAGCATGATTATGGACTTTCATATTCAATGCAGAATCATGGTGCTGGGAATTGGTGGACTTTTTCTGCACGATTGTACCGTTAATGTTAGTGCGTGGGTAGAGGATCTGTAGAGAGATTTACGAAGGAAAAGCAAAATTATTGTTTATGAAAAGAATTGGTTTTCACTTTGTTATCTTTCGTTCTTCGTTTAGAATTCTTGTTTGTCACAAGCTTTTATTTAATGGCGAATTAAGAACCCAAATATGTAATTTCTTTGGGCTGAGCGCGTAAAATTTGAGTAATAATATGACACGGCATGGTAAATACTTCCTTGTTTTAAAAATGGTGGCCGGGAGTTTGATTCAAGATTTTGATTAATTCGTGGTTTAGACTTTAGAGCTCTTTTCAAGTCCTATTTTCATAGTTGAGATTATTTGGGATATCTTTCTGACATTTTATCTGTTTCATTTGCGCATGGTGCTATGAGGGCATTTGAGGCAACGAAGGTGGAGTCTAGGGTCATGAGGGGGAAGCGTGAGAACTTGGGTCGCTTTGGAGAATAGGACTCCAACCATAGAGCAATAAAATACACATGTTAGATCTAAAACCCAAAATTCACTTAGTGGACCAAGCCTAAAACACCTAAAAGCCTAGCCCAAAAAGGGAATATCTAATACAACAATGAAACCCAAATCACAAAGGAGCCCAAAAGGAAACCCTAGTTTCACCGGCAATCTGCCGCCACCTCACCACCTAAAACTGCCGACTAGCACAGCCGCCACCAACGTCACCCCTAGCCACCCATCAGCAGCCATGACCACCCATTACCGTTAGGCATAAACCGGACTCACCCAACAATGAAGACCGGTGGGTGAAACGAACCCATCAGGCGGTGGACGGAGGAAATCAATGACAGTAGTTGCACCTATAGCCGACGCAGTTAGCCCAACCCGGTTTCACCTAACAATGAAACCGGTGAAAACCAGAGATGCCAACAAAACAGAACATATCGATGAAAGGGAAATAAGAGTTGGAAGAGAGAGATGAACCAGGGACCTAAAGCTCTACCATCGTAAACACCCGAAAGGAAAGGACAGCCGACAAGATGGAAACAAAAAGAGTTTTGATAATATCGATTCTAATGTTGAATTCTTGTGCATCCGAAAGTGTCGAGGCCTTTAAATCTCCCCCCTTCGCTAGGGGTATACATGGTCCGGATTGGACTGATTTGTAGAAATCCAGGAACCGAACTATATCTTACAGTTCCAAAGAATTGAGAACTAGAACCAGACCAACACATATGGAATCAAACCGGAACTAGACCATTTGATTGGTCCGGTTTGGTTCGATTTACGGTTCTAAATAGGGGTGTAAAATTGGCCCGGCCCCGCCCATAGATAATCGGGCTCGGGCTAGCCAGTCCAAGCCCATCGGGCTCTCGCAAAAAAGCGGGCTGGGCCAAGCCTGCCTGGACTTAAAAATCTAGGCCTAGCCCGGAGCCCTAACATATTCGGGTTTAGGGCTCAGGCCTGAGAACTTTTATTTCTTGGGAGTAAAATCAATCAAAAGAAATATTTTAGATTGCTCCTAAGTGTTGTCTTTTGTGAATGATCATGATTCATGACTTACTATCTCTTTTATTTGAACCTCACAGAAAATAATGACAATAATATAAATGAGAGATAGTAATAGTACACCCTAAGACAAAAAAGCCAAGTTTGCTGTTTTTCATTTTCCTTCATATTTTTTTTAAAAGGGAAAAAAAACATGTAATTTGCAATCTCATGGAAGGCCTATCTTCATTTTTGTCAATGTTGGTTTCCCGTAGAACCAAATAGTAGTGGAAAGGCTACCAAAGGAAACAATATAATCAATTAAAGATTACCCAAATTAGTCGAAAATATAAAAAGGGAAAAAAATTAATCCTTAAGTCATGGGATTTTTCTTTAAACAGTGCATAAAAATCAAAAAGTGTGTAACTACCCATTGTTACGTACAGTGTATAAAATTCTAAATTATGGGCTTGGATTTGGCTAAAAGCTTCGGGCTTAAGGTCGGGCTAATAGGGTAGCCCACCAGGTCGGGTCGGGCTACAAAACATCTAGCCCAGGCCCTACCCATAGGGATCGGGTGGGCCTAGGGCCGGGCTAAAATCGGGCTCAAGCCGGGCTAAATTTGAATGGGCTCGGGTGGGCTTCGGGCCAGTGGGCCAAACTTACAGCCCTAGTTCTAAACCATTTATCATCTACAAGGAAATGGGGTAGGTGTTGTGCACCTAGGTGCTATGCACCGTGTTGTGCACTCATTTGCCGTCCGATCATATTTTGGACGGCCTAGATGTATTCAGCAATTTTAATTTAATTTTGATTTATTTTTATCAGTAAAAAATCAAAATACATCCGGACCGTCCAAAATACAATCGGACGGCCAAGGGGTGCACAGCACGGTGCATAGCACCCTAGTGCACAGCACCCACCCCAAGTCTCATCTACAAAAAGCCAAAAAGAAGCATTAATTGCTCACAATTTGATGAACTTGGAGAGATAGAGAATGATTAATTTGAGAGAGAGTTAGAAACGTAAGAATAAAATAATTTTGAAACTCTTAATCAAACAAATAAAGATCCAACAAGTAACGCATAAACCAAACAAAACAAAACAAGATCTATTTTTTGACGGGAAATTAAATTTTCCCCCGAAAATTGAGGATGTTTTGCGCCAAAATTGCAATTTCACAAGTACTAACAGCACGGGTAAACGGCGGTATTGGGCAACTAGATTTTGTCGTAGACGGCTGACTATGTCCCAGCTGTATTCAATCCCAATCTCGAGTTCTGGAATTGGAAACATCGATAACCCCCTTTTCCCCAAAACCCACTTTCCTCATAGACACACACAGCGATGTCACCATAAACACAGCGAATTACACCCTCCGCCGCTCCTCTCTCTCTCTCTCTCGCCACCACGGTCTCCATAGAGGAACAAATTACACACGCCGCAACCAGCCATCGTCGATCCCTTTCTACTACCTCGCAGTACTAGATGATAGCCATTTTTGTTCATCTTGATTTTCAACATCATCTGTTTTTCTTTTTCTTCGAATCATGATGGTTTCGTAATTTTTTTGCAGAGAATTGAACCCTAAGATTCTGTCTGGGAACCTCCGTAGGTCTTATTTGAGGTCAATCGTTCAACAAAATTGGATTGCTCTCACCTTATCTCTCTCTATCTCTCTGTTGGTTTTCATCGGAAAAAGTACCCATTGCTTATTAATCTGGAGGTACAAATTGTTTGTGATCTTTGTTCCGTTATTCTGGCTCATTGAGTTATTTTCGTTTGTGGGGCCTTTATGCATTGATGTTGCTTTTAAACTCTTGTATTTATAGCATATTTGCTTTCTAAATTCCTAATATTTGGGGTTCATGTTTGTTACTTATGTTCTATGTACTATACAGACATACATGTTCATACTTTACATATTGCTTTCTGATAATTGGGGTTTATGTTTGTTACTTATGTTCTATGTACTATATAGACATACATATTCATACTTGCAGTTTGTAGCAATTAGTTATGTGCTTTCGGACTCATCCCGAGCCTTAGTATTGCTCATTGATGGTTGGTGGATAGAGTTCTCTAAGATCTAACAATCTTTTCTCCTAATGTTATTTATTACTAGAAATACAAGTTTTTCCCCTCCAAATGACTCCATGGTGGGGAGCAACTCAATCCTTTTGGATTCCATAAGATACGACAACTTCTAAAGTTCCGAAGATGAATAATGGTCTACATTGGCTTGATCGGATTTTTCTCCTACCCTAACTCTAGAAGTCTTTTAAGTTTTTAACAATTAGCATCTCAAGTCTACAATTCTTCTCCGTCTAATCCTTTTTAACATCGTCAACAACAGATGGGTGAAAAGACCAAATGGAGAAGAATCGTAGACATGAGATGCTAATTGTTAAAAACTTAAAAGACTTCTAGAGTTAAGACCATTAATCCGATCAAGCCAATGTAGACTATTAATTCGCTTTTCGGAACTTTAGAAGTTGTCGTATCTTATGGAATCCAAAAGGATTGAGTTGCTCCCCACCATGAAGTCTTTTGGAGGAGAAACTTGTATTTCTGGTAACGTAGAAGATTATGGGAAAAGAGTTGTTAGATCTTAGATGAATCTATCCACCAATGAGCAATAATAAGGTTCAGGATGAGTCCTGATTCCTGAAAGTGTACGATACTTTAAAGTATACACCGTCTGAATATGATATCTACATCTGAATTTTCTTATGTGGTTTTATATTACCAATATACATTAACATCCATATTAACTTCGGCTTGTTATAAATCAAAATTCTATCCTTAGGTTTTGAAGGACTTATGTTTTATCAAACTTAATGTTTCTAAGTACTTATAATGCTTGTCAAATGTCAAGTAATCGATTATATGAACCTTTGAGATCTATAAACATGCATGTCCTGATAGAATTACTAAATTAAACTGTAATGTGGGCTATACTATTGGTCGGACTTTTATGTTAAACATACGAGATACTTGTGAAATTCGTAGGACAATTGAAAAGATGTATTTGAGAGGGGTTAGATATTGACAGGAGTATTAGCATCAATTCATAATCCATCTTTTTCAAAGTAGACATTACAGGATTGTATAGTCACAATATAACATCATCCAAGGAAATCCAAGATAAGAAAAATGGGATTTCAGATATCGTACGATTTACAATGTATCAACATGGCTTCCCATTTTGTAAAAGGCCCCACTTTTTTTCCTTGCCAAGGAACCATGTGATAGCAATCCAGCAGTATAGAGTCGATCTTGCTGATGTGATTTGAAAGAATAGCGGAAGTAATAGTGAGCTTACATGAGGGAGGTGGTCTTACCACCTTTTTAAATACAGTAAATATATCTTGTGTACTAGTGTTGTCTCTCCAGTTTTTTCTTCAAGTTTATCAGTTGATCCCCACTTGCAGCTATTGTGTATTTAGTGTAGGAAATTTCTTCATATCTTTAATAGGATCGATATATGTACACACTTGTGCAGATGTTTCTTAATGACGTATATCCTCGTATTCACGTTGAAAATAGGTCAATGGTTGATAGTAAGTGTCCCAAGCTAGCGCAAAATGGTTTTCTCGTCTTGGGTGAGGAAGTATTGGTGAACATTGTTCTGGTAAAGAATAGGCCTTTGGCTGAAAAGAATAGTAGCATTGCCCTTTAAGTTAGGCTCTTTGGTTAGGAGATGGGTCGAGGTAGCTCCCTAAGGCTGCCCTTAAGTGGTTTGTTGTCTGCCTAATGCCAGATAAATTAGAGTGGTTATTTGGTAAATCTTTGGATTGGATTCTTTTTTAGACTAAGAGATAATTTATAAGGTTAGTTATTTAGATTGTTTGTCATGAAGCACATTCGGTTTTCTGAATCTTGACATGCAAATCTTTTGCATTATGATTCCCAGGCATATTCCTACACTGGCTTTCTTGTTTCGGCGCATTTTTAAATCGGATTAGCTGTGAGATAGGTTCATTCTTTTGTATGCTAATAATCTGTATCATTAAGTTAGTTGATGTTACTCGTTACAGAAGGACTGGCAATTATGATGCTAATTAACTTACTGGGAACTTTTTTTTTACATACTTGGAAGCTATGAAGCATAGATACTGATACACGATATGGAAACGGCACGATACGGATAGGGGGATACAAGAAAATCCAAAAAAATAGGACACGGATACGGCTAGGATACGTTAGATTAAAAGACATTTTCATAGGTTTTTAGCATTGTATTACCCATAATAACAAGAACAGTGCTACAACTTTTTTTTTTCTTATGCAATATGGTTGTGTGTAAGTATACATGGTTACTTGCTCAATTATTGAAGTATTATTTTAACCAAACATGTGTATGATCAAATAAAATGTTCAAAAAAAAAAAAAACCGAAAGGGGATACTTCTCATAATCTCAGTACGTCTCTCCTTCTAGAATGTAAGTGCAACAAATCTATCATTTATAGTATTCCTAACAATTTACTCTACTACTACAAAATAAGTGTCACAAACTTAATTTCATAAAAGCTTGGATACGTGACTTAAAGTATCCCAAAGTATCCGATACTTTGAGATTTTTTTAATTTTTATAATTATTGATACTTCTAGGATTCATATTCATGAGTATCAGTATCTGATACGGATACGATATGGACACGTTTCCCATCTAGAAGTATCCGTACTTCATAGCTTGGAAGAGCTGAGCTTGTAAAATAATCCCTCCGTCCTGAATTTCTTGTCCATTTACATGCATGCGTGCCGACTTTCAATTGCTTATATCTTTCAATCTATAATGTTTTTAGCAATTTTGAAAACTTTGTTTAATAGAACTCATCGAGAACTATCGAACGAGATCCATATTGAATATCTATAACATTATTCATTGGAAAATATGAAAAAAAAATTGAGGTGTCATGAATAGTGCAAGTGGACAAGAAATTTGGGATGGAGGGAGTAACATGATGCTGCCTGTAGGACTGTCCAAATAATAAAGTATGATGATCCCGCTGTTTAAATTTATAAATCAGCAGCATATTGTATTGGGATGAAACATTTAGAATTGAGTTTCTGGACATTATGAGAGTGCTACTAAGGGTTAATTGTCGGGGCTCCAGAAATTTTTTTGAGCTTAGACACGGGGATTTTTATGTTTCACAAATTGGATAAAAGAAATTAACTAAACATACTAATTACAAAATAAGTAGAATTTCTTCAATTTACTAAAAATATAGTTCAAGAACAGGAAAAAACTAAAACATTTACATGAATGGTGCTCTTGAGGATAGTCCTGGGGCCTCCCGGCATAGTCAATAAAAAACCCAGGGCATAGAATGGCACTGCCTCAGTAAGTGTGGACTGTCTGGGTTAGGTTCACTATTGCTTTGGGTGATTAAATATTGGACTTGAAGGTTTAACATACTTTTGGTTAACAAAGGATAAAGGCAGCGGTGTACGCTTAAGTTAAAGGTTTATTTGTTGCCTGGTAAAAGATTGAAATGTCTTGAGTGGTGCCAACTTTGTTTGGAATGTATTGGGTGTGCCAAAGAGATGTTTCAGTGTATTTCAAGGTGAGAGGGTGTTTCAGAGAGATCTTGCCAGTTTATTGCAGGGTGGGTGGGGTGGGGAATTTGGGAAACTGGGACGGAAATCAGGGTTGCTAGCATCTGTATGCTTTTTGTGGATCGTTTGGAGAGATCCAAAGGAGGGCGTTACATGGTGTTGAAGAACAAATTCCTAGATAAAGAGTTCCTCTTAGAGTATGAGGTATATTAGGAAGATAGGTTCGTTTATCCTAGCTTGGATCATCTTACTGATTTTTGTGGATTCTTTGCATAATTGACCCTTGTAGGTCTCATCTCTGCTTTGTTTTAATGGAGGTTTCTATTTTTTGCCTCGTAAGGACTACGTGCGAGATCTCCCCGCTACAGAACTGCAATCAAATAGAAATAGGTGGCGTGCAAGATCTCAACCGCTAATCTATTTGTGTATAGAATCGTACAAAAAGAGAGATAATCCGTCTCTAGTCTGATCTAGCAGCTAGCAATAGGGCCAATGAGAACTCAGCATCCTTTATTAATTGAGCTAACTGGCGGAATTGAAGGTACTCCTCTCAATATGGGGAGTCTTCTATCATGTCCTAAAGGATTGAAGGTTCAGTATCACTTGCGAAAAATCAACTGAAGTTTCCACCACACAGATGTATCACAGGAACTGGAGTTCTTCAGTTCTGAAATTCCCCTGTTAAAATGAATTGAGTGTTACTATGGAATCGCTTGGCAAAATTCACTACACTAGGCGCACAAATAGTCAGAATGATACTATCAAATTCCTTACTAATGTCACAGTTCAATGCAATATAACTAGGTTCATATCAAGTCGCGAGCACATTACCAAATCAAACAACCAAGAGAAGAGAGCAGATACAATGATTTTATTTATAGAAAACCCCAGCGGGGTGAAAAATGCCTGATCACAAAATGTGGAGAAAGGATGGATCACCTGCCTATCTATGATCATTGAATTACACCTAAAGAATGGAATACAGGTTGACTGGCATAAAAGCCATCCCTATCAATCTAAGCACGTTGATGAGCTCAGGACCTATCCCAGATAGTCAAGCACTAAAATTCAACTTTGCGGTTGGAGGATTTTTTTTTTTTTCTTGAACAGCACCACAGACCACAGTAGTTGTAAGATGTTACTAACAGACCCCGTCTAATCCACAACTGGCGAACTTAAGTAGCTCTTTCCAAATCCACTAACATCGCTCCTTCGTGCTGAAAACCTTTGCGTAGGACTTTTCCTTTGCCTTCAGAATCAACCAGACTTCACTGTAGACTACATAGATGAAATTAACCTTGAAGATCTTCAAATCATGCTTAATGATCCATAGATCCACTCTAGAACTCCAATCAAATGAAGGATTAACTCTCATACCTCTCACTAGATTGCTATATTCTATATAAATTTGGGTAACATGTTGAATTTCCGGTTGTAGTTTTATTGTTTTCTCTGTCTGCAAATCTTGTAGTTTCACATTATTTCATGCAACTTCTTAACCAGTTGTACCATATCTCCAACTGCTGACGGAAGGAAAGTTTTTGTATTTTCAGGTTCATAATTGCAAATTATTCTACCTTTTAATGATTTTGCGTTGGTAGACAGTTGCATTGCCTTTTCATGATGAACAACCACCCATATGGTGAAGATCAGGTAAGCCCTTTGTATGTTGTTCCATATCATCTGAAACCAAATGGGCCCTGAACATGTAAAACTTGTATAGGACGAAGCGACTGTAGCGGGATTTGAAGTTCCAAGATCACCCGATTCGAGTTACAGCAACGTGTTCCCCGGGAATGGAGATGAGACACGGGACCCACCTATGGCCCCCCCACAACTGCAACACACCTTGCTAAGCTGTCCAACAAGCAGAGATCCTTCAGGATCGCTTCCATCACCCCAAAATGTGACTCTCAACCACCTTTACATTGAAAACAGGGAACCCTCACGGCCTGTTGTGGCTCTTGGAATCACTCATCGCTTCCGTTCGAAATTTGTCACTGTTGTGCTCTACAAACCTGTTCAAAGGAGGGGAAGTACAGGTAATTGATGTGTGCATATCATACAACATAACAAGCCTGATATTAGGGTTTGTCTGTTTGTCCTAGTTGGCATTGAGGGAACTCTATAAAATCCCAAATGGGAACTAGCAGTAAGCATATTTATATTGATGGAGCTATTAGCCAAACTTAGGCTGTTTCCTTGTAAAAATTGTCTGGGCTCGGAATATGTAACAGTATGATTATTGATAAGACATGATGTTCCCTAGATTGAGTTTATCTGTATTCTCTCACAACTCTTGGATTTTACACCGAACCCTTTTTTTTTTCTCTCCCCTTTTTGCAACTCTTGCAATGACCGTGGCAACATCTAGTCACATCATATACATTAGCGATACGCATTGTAAGAACTTTTTTTAGAAGATTACGAAACAGATGTTCTCATGTGTTGTCACTTGATATCTGCTGTTTTCATCCGAGATATAAACTTGATAATTTGTTTGCATGACATGTCTGTGTAAGGTGCATTCCTTAGTTCTAATAAGTCGATGCAAATTAAGCAATGTGTGCCTCTCCTTAGTTCTGATGTCTTGTGTTTGGAATGATAGTGCAATGCCATTTTCGGCTTCTTGTTACACATTGTCCCTGTCCTGTCTCCACATATTACTTTCATTTAGGAGCTGGGGGGCACATCAGGATGCTATGACTCCGAAACGTGTTTCATCCCCTGCGGGAAAAGTTTGGTTCGCATGGTTCCCATTGTTTTGCTTGACGAGTAAATTATCTATGCCAAAAACAAATTTATCGAACATCAATAACTAGGTGGCGGAAGTACAATCATATGGGAAAACTAAATGGCGAGTATGATTTCAGGATTGCCCTTAAAAGAAAGTACTAATTTTTTACTCAATCGTGTGATTTTTGATCGACTTGCACAAACATTTACATACATGTGTGACCCGCACACACTTCTTGTGCAGAATGTATGGGGCGATCCATCGATCAAATAAAAAGTCCCAGCTTTTTTACAAGGGACATCTGGAAGAATAAAAAAAAAGCTCTTAATAAATATTAGGGTGTCGATTACTCGGTCATCCCCTTGGCTGAATAGTAATGTAAGACAGACCGACCTAAAAGAACTCTCAGAGTTCGTGAAAGGGTAAGAAGGTGGGCTATATGATAGGGTTTGTGTCTCCATCAGCCCCTGAGGCAGCTCAATCGGTGGGTACTGTACCCCGCAGTTTGAAAGAGTTGTTCATATTTTCTAATTTTATACTAACACTGTAGCGAGTCTGTCATTGTGATGTATCCTTGAAAACAAAATCACCCGAACAATTCTCTGATATCAACAAATCTTGTAAAATGGATATGAAGTTGAGGAGTAATGTTTATGTGAACGCAATTCTACGCATCCCTTTGATATTATACTCATTAAACAGGATAATGCTACGGCTACAACTTTAAAACACAACTCCGGACACAATTGTATCAGGAGCCGTTGAATCGACATAGATGCAACGGCTCCATAAACTGTTGTTATCTTAAAGCTGTGTTTCTAAACTTTTTTCATCATATACACCATACTATTTTAATGTTGTTAGTTGATTATACAGGTTATATGATCCTCACAAGACTAGGGGTACATGTGCATATATGGTAGCTGACGTTTCAACAGTACTTGCTATTTAGTCGGCCCTTGAGTCCTTTGAAACAGTATTTGATCTTTTGGGCATACGACTAGCCTAATTGACCCTTGTTCTCAATCAGATGCGGCGAAATGCTTTGATTCCTCAAAAATGTATAATTAAATCTACACAAAAGCACAACTGCAACCTTTGGGAATCTCCATTAGCTCTTTTAGGCCTTGAATGGTAGATGATTGCCGGTTCGCAAGGTGGAAAGTTGGTGTTTCCGTTGTGTTGTGATGCCGTTTTTTCTTAGGTTTCTTTAATCTTTTGTAATGTGTTTCCAAATATTAATAAAGATTTTCTTTTACCGAACAAAAAAAAAACCGTCAACGCCTTCCACCCCACGAACCTATATAAACACCTCATGACCTTCGCAAAACCAAAAACCACATTCCATACACTTCTCAACTCCATCATTCTAAGGAGAGAGAGAGAGAGAGAGAGAGAGAGAGAGCAATGGCTGATAGTATTAATGATGGATTAGGAGATCCAGGGAGCTCCATGCATGGAGTCACCGGAAAAGAGCCGACATTTTCTTTCTCCACGGCTTCTCCGGTGGTCCCCACCGATGATACCACAGCGAGGTTTGGTTTGCCGGTGGATTCGGAGCACAAGGCCAAAGTGTTCAAAATATGGTCCTTTGCAAATCCCCACATGACAACTTTCCACCTCTCTTGGTTTTCCTTCTTCACTTGTTTCGTCTCCACTTTCGCTGCGGCTCCGCTTGTTCCCATCATTCGCGACAACCTCAACCTCACCAAATCAGATATTGGAAATGCCGGGGTTGCTTCGGTTTCAGGTATGGACCGTAGGGAGTGGCCAAGGATGGTTTCCTCCCTGCCGCCGTCCCATTTTGTTTGTTTTTTCTTTTTTTGAAGTTGTCATTTTTTAATGAAAATAAAGCATTAATTGTGCGTGATTACCGAAGACAAAATCGTACCTATTTTAAGAATGAACTGAGATTGGAAAAAATAACACAATTTGAAAGAAAAAAAAAAGTACTACTAAAATACTAAAATGGTACAGAATGAGATGGAGGGAGTATTATTATGAATTTTTTGTTTGAAGAAGTTTAATTATGTACATCTCGCAGAACTTTTCAAAAAATAAGTTGAAAATGGTTCTGAGTTAAAAAAATTCTCTATATTATTTTGAAAAATGTTTAACTTCACCTAGGAATGTAAACCAGCGGCAATTGTAGAAATTTAACATTTTATACTAAACCAAAAATCAAACCAAACTGAGCTTTATATTCCAATCAATTGGGGTCGGCGAGGTGAATTCTTTTTTTTTTTTTTTCATTGAGCTCTATCAAGGGTTACATGAACACTGAGATTTAGAGTACCCATATCCTTGCGAACTATAGCATCTAATCTGAATTTGAGTCTTCCTCTCCTCGTAGCGTTACTACCCAAATCTATTTTATCAACTCTCTTAACTACTGCATTTATAGGTCTATAGTAGATATTTCCAAACCACCTTAGTCTATTTTCCTGCAATTTCTTCTCTAGAGGTGCTACACCCACCGTCTCACGAACGGTTTCATTCTAATTCTATCTTTCTTAGTCATACCATACATTCATCTCAGCATTCTCATCTCAGTTACACACATCTTACTCACTTGTTGTTTTTTTTTATAGGCCAGCATTCTGGCCCGTAAAGCATCGCGGGTCTTACGACAGTTCTATATAATTTTCCTTTTAATTTTGTGGGTATCCTCTTGTCACGTAGTACACCAGTAGTGTTTCTCCACTTGAGCTACCCCACTTGGATCCTATAAGTCACATCATCTGCAATCTCACCATCTTTGCAATAATTGAACCTAAATATCGAAAATGATCGCTTTGTGGTATCTCCTAATCTTGAATCTTTACTCCTACGTGAGCACTTCTATTACCATTAAACTTACACACAATATTCTCAGTTTTACTTCTATTTATCCTAAAGCATTTTGACTCTAATGCTTCTCTCCATATTTCTAATGTAGCATTAACTCATCTAGTAGTTGTAGATGACAATATCATCTGCAAACAATATACACCATGGGATATCCTCCTGAATATGCTTGTTCAATTCATCCATAACTAAGGTGAAGATGTACGGACTCAAGGCTAACCCTAGGTGCAAATTTACTGTGATTGAAAATTCACTCGTTTCCCTTGCTGGTGATATAATGGTATTTACGACACCTTCATACATGTCCCCAACCACATCAATATACCCTTTTGTCACTCCTTTTCTCTCCAAAACCACCCTATACATCCCTAGGCACCCTATCATAAGCCTTTTCCAAATCTATGAAAATCATATGGAGATCCTTCTTCTTTTCTCACTACTTTTCTACCAATCTCCTTAATATGTAGATTGCTTCCATAGTCGATCTCCCGAGCATAAGTCCAAACTGTTTTTCCGACATCGTAATCACAGTCTTTAAGCGATGCTCAATAACTCTATCACATAACTTCATCGTATGGCTCATCAACTTAATGCCTCTATAATGTTGCAACTTTGAATATCTCATTTATTCTTATATATAGGTACTAAGGTTCTCTTTCTCCATTAGTCGAGCATCTTCCTAGTCATAATACTGTTGTTAAAACAAATTTGTTTACCAAGTCACCCCCATTTCGCCTAGACTTTTCTACACTTCAATATGAATACCATCAGGTCATAAGGCCCTGCCCGGTTTCATCTTCTTCAAAGCCTTGGCCACTTCGGACTTTTGTATTCTACAATAGAACTCGTACTTTATTCTCGCCAAGTACACCGATGTTCTCCTCGCCAAAGTCTTCGACATGTTTCTTGTTTAACAACTTCTCGAAATACGTCTTCTATCTATCTTTGAACTCCTCATCTTTCATAGGTTTCCTTTCCCCCAGCTTGGCAATTTTATAAATGTTCTTTTCTCCATTGTTACTATCGAGTCTAGCGTAAAAAATATTCACATGCTCTCAACTTAGCATCCCTAACAGCTCTCTTACCTTCCTTGATAGCCTACTTGTAACTCTAAAAAATTTCCTCATTCCGAGTCTTTTGCCACTTTTTAAAAGCATTCATTGGCTTTTATCATGGTTTGAACATCGTCATTCCACCACCATGACTCCTTAGAAACAGGACATTTCCCCTTCAACTCTCCAAGCACTTCTTTCAAAATTCTTCTAATACTGTCAACCATTATATGCTACATACTACGACTATCTCCCTTACTTCTCTAGACATTCTTGCCTTGAACACCTCTAGTTTCTCCCCTCTTAAGTACCACCATCTAGTCCGTGGGCTTCTAGTTTCCTTTCTCATTCTATGTATCCCCTTGAGACAAATATCTAACACCAAAAGTCAATGTTGTGACACTAGAGACTCTCCAAAAATAACTTTACAATCCTTACATATCAAGCGATCTATGCCTCTAACTAGAATATAATTGATTTGATTTCTTTTGGCTCCACTCTTAAAAGTAATTAGGTGCTCCTCTCGCTTCCTATAGAGAGTATTCTCAACAATATAAGGATTCATGTCATAGAGATCTGATTTTTTTTACGTGCTGGTTGTCAGCTACCCAACGCACAATACTCCTCTTTATCCAGGCTCGGGACCGGCTGGGGAAAAGATAAGGCTTTAGACACGATCCAAGCTGAGTTTGTAACGTTTACTATTGATATAAAAGTTTAACGAGCATCAATGACGTGTTCAAACATGGTTTGTCCGTCACTGGAATCATTCTCAAACGAGTGGTAACCGAGCTAGGCAATTCAGCTCGAGTAACTTCGTTTGATGAATAATAGGTTGTCGAGCTTGGTTAGGAACCATAATGAACTTAAAAATTTATATACTTAGCTTATTTGTGTAACAAGTCCGGTTGAATGTTTCAATGAGCTGAATGCAGATCAAGCCCGAGTACGTAGCTTAACTCCGTTAACATTTCATGAGGTTTTGGGTGCGCATTTATCACTCTAGTTTATAATCTTGCATCCGTCATTGTTAATTTCAGGAAGCATATTCTCCAGGCTCGTAATGGGTGCGGTTTGCGACATGTTAGGCCCGCGATATGGCTGCGCATTCCTCATCATGCTGTCAGCTCCAACAGTCTTCTGCATGTCGCTGGTGTCCTCAGCCGCCGGATACATAGCCGTCCGGTTCATGATCGGGTTCTGCCTAGCGACCTTCGTGTCGTGCCAGTACTGGATGAGCACCATGTTCAACGGCAAGATCATTGGGCTCGTCAACGGGACTGCGGCCGGGTGGGGGAATATGGGCGGCGGAGCCACTCAGCTCATCATGCCGTTGCTTTACGACTTGATTTTGAGGTGTGGGTCCACCCCTTTCACGGCCTGGAGGATCGCGTTTTTCATTCCGGGGTGGTTTCATATCATTATGGGAGTGTTGGTTTTGAGTCTTGGCCAGGATTTGCCTGATGGTAACCTTAGTGTACTGCAGAAGAAGGGTGATGTTGCTAAAGATCAATTCTCTAAGGTCAGTTGTTGCCATGCATCTCTTTGTCTCTCTCTCTCTCTCTCTCTCGCTTTCTACTATTGATATATCACACCTTACAACCACTATAACACTATATGACTAGGGGTAGCTATTCAATATTCCCGGAATACCATGAGGCGTTATCGATCCACGTGGTGTGTCCCCGTAAACCAAGTGAAGTAAAATTTGGCTAAGTGATGAGTGAAAGATAACAGGTAACCCCCTTATCGACAAGTGTGCAGCGATTTATCGTTTGCCGAGGGCACCATATCACATATTGATACTCCGGGAGTACTCTAGAATTATCCGAGTGACTAGTTGATATGTAACACAGGGTATAACACAGGGTATACTGATTATTCATTAAGTGATGCATGATACTTCTTTTAATAAAGTGAAATTAACGCTAGTGCTGAAATTGGCCCAAACACCTTAAGTTCCCTCGGGGCACGAGGATGGGTTGGTCTGATTGCTGACATTGCTCTGTTGGTCTTCTTGTTTAGGTATTGTGGTATGCTGTAACAAACTACAGGACATGGGTGTTTGCACTCCTCTATGGATATTCCTTCGGTGTGGAATTAACCACTGATAATATCATTGCAGAGTACTTCTATGACAGGTTTGTCATCTTTTTTCATCTTGAATCAAAGAATCTCCTCCTATTAATTATTATGTTCACTGGAAAGATAATTCTATACAAATAAAAGGAAAGATGAACTTATTACCCAAGAATTTCAAATCTAACAGGTTCAACCTCAAGCTTAACACAGCCGGAACCATAGCAGCAACCTTCGGAATGGCCAACCTCGTAGCCCGCCCCTTTGGCGGATTTGCCTCTGACTACGCAGCCCGAT
The DNA here is from genome assembly GCA_036023075.1 of Gaultheria prostrata. Lineage (NCBI taxonomy): Eukaryota > Viridiplantae > Streptophyta > Magnoliopsida > Ericales > Ericaceae > Gaultheria > Gaultheria prostrata. The sequence continues at coordinate 9,161 of JAXBDA010001142.1, read as the reverse complement.
TCTTGGGAATGCGGGGTAGGCTATGGACCCTCTGGATCCTCCAAACCCTCGGTGGAGTATTCTGCATCCTCCTTGGCCGCGCCAATAACCTCCCCACCGCCATCACATTCATGATCCTGTTCTCCTTGGGGGCTCAATCCGCCTGTGGGGCTACCTTTGGCATCATCCCCTTCATCTCCCGCCGATCGCTTGGAGTCATATCCGGGATGACAGGGGCGGGTGGGAACTTTGGATCGGGTCTGACCCAGTTGGTGTTCTTTACAAGCTCGAAGTATTCAACTGCGACGGGGTTGTCGTATATGGGAGTGATGATTATGTGTTGCACTCTTCCGGTGGTAATGGTGCATTTTCCGCAGTGGGGGAGCATGTTTTTTGGGCCGACCGAAGATAGGGTGAAAGTGAGTGAAGAGTTTTATTATGGGGCAGAGTGGAGTGAGGAGGAGAAGGAGAAGGGCATGCACTTGGGAAGCCTCAAGTTTGCCGAGAATAGCCGGTCGGAGCGCGGATGTCGTGTCAGGTCCGCAGCAACCCCGCCAGATTCAACACCACACCATGTTTAGGTTGTGTTTGGATCTAACGTTCGTGGAGGGTTTTTCCGCAATATATCCCATACCCTTGTGTAACATATACCGTAAAGCAAGCATGAAAAACCAACAAAATATCATGTTGTACAACCCCGTGGTACCTGTAGCATGGTTCTAGCACCAGTGTATTGTAGTTGTTTTCTACTTACGTGATGCTCCCATAGTAGGCTTGCATTTTTATTTGTCCAAGGTTCCACAAAAATTGAAGAACCAGAGGGTTTTCGAAGATCCATCTTTGTTGACACAAAGACACGGTTAGGCAATTGTAGGGTTGAGTTTCAGTCTATCTTGCACAGAAATTTCAATAAATGGGAAGTATGTGACTTATGTGGAAAGGAAACAAACATGTTTCTAATCGCAAATTACTCGAATACCTATTCACAGTACAAAAAGAATGTTTTGATAAAACTACTAGAACCAAATTGTTAGCCGCAAACAGAGGGCACAGTTTTAGGATGCCTATACAATAACTATTCAAAGAAATGTGTGAAACGAATGTTTTAACTCACCCTTTGTCTTCTAATAACTATTCAAAGAAATGTGTGAAACGAATGTTTTAACTCACCCTTTGTCTTCTATACCGGCAACTAATTGTAGAAGCAAAGAGACACAAAGCTAGTAGCTTAGCTTTCCACTGCCATCACATGTACTACAATTTCGTGCAGAAGAGCATTTTGTGCAGTAGCTCCATTTCTTAGGAAGCCTGTCACCCCAATAGACGAGCTCATGGTAAGTAGATAGATATTTGGAGAGAGAGAGATATACAATGAGAGAGAGAGAGAGAGAGAGAGAGAGAGAGGAAAATGTACCCAGCTGTGTATCTAGTTGCCATGTTCTTTGCAGTCAATCTTGCTCTCTCGGCACTTGCCTCTGACAGTTTCTTAAGCACAAATCCTTCACCTTTGCATTCAGAACAAATACCAGAACCACCACAGTCTTCACAGAGTTTTACGGGGACCTACATTTGAAGAAGGAATGCAATGCAATCAGAATAGAGCTGATCAGAAACAGCGTTTCTATAGCTTTCTTTTGTTTTGGTTCACAAATTGCTTTATGGCATATGTTGTGTGGTGGAATTCTTAGTCATTGCTTCTTTCCCGAAAGAAGTTGTAAATTGAAGAAGCCAACTAGTAATTATAAATGTACTTGAGAGATTTAATAAACTCTCAGTAAAAGAAGACATACTCAAGCCTCTTCACTAGAATCAATTATTCAAAGCTCCAAAAAAACTTTTATTCCGATACCAGCAAGGACCAATATCCCGACTTCTATTATGTTTATCAACTTCTTTTTCCTGATTTAAGCAAAATAAAAAACTTTTTACCCAAGTTTTTGACGTAGGTCAACTCTTGCACTCCATAGTATGCTACCAAAGAATTTTCAAGAGTAATTTCTGAGCCCAACCAACAGGACCGTTCCTTTTTGAAAATAAGAAGAGCCAAAGATCGTGCAGGCTTGTGTGTTAAGTAGAATTAAGAGGCAAATGGTGGTAAAAAGTGAAAGTCGGGTTGGATTCAGAAGGCGCATGCATGTGTGTTAAATAGAATCGAGAATTAACCGCTGGTAGAAAATGTGAAGTAAGGTGGTATTCAGCATCGCATTAAATGCAACTCAACAGTTTCATTTTTTAGTGCTGGTTAAAACTAATTTGGCATTGGCGATTGTCTACGTGGTGCAATTACAGTTACAGACGGACCTCATTTTCTTCAGAAGCTTTGCTTCTCTTTGCAAGAAGGGTGGCTGCTGCACCCACTACCGTAGCAGCAACTGCGACAGAGGCAGCTGTTTCTAGTAAAGCAGAAGATACTACCATTATTTGTTTCCTTGGTTCTTTTGACTTCACGTAAGATGCAAAATGAGGATTTTGAGGATATCTCTTGCATTCATAGTGATCTTTAAGCTTGGAGTCCCTTGCTGCTTCACAGCATCAAACTAGCGTTAGCTATGATTGGTTAACAGTCAAACCAACTCAAGTTTTGATTGATTGTAAAACATGTACAGTAAGGGAACCAAAAAATTCTCTATTTGGGAAGTAAGCATACATATCTACGTCTAAATAGAAGTGTCTACAAAACATCACTCTAGAATTTATATGGAGGTGACAGAGTAAATTATGTATCCTCCCTGCTGTTAAACTAAGCGGAGTAACAAATTTCTCATAGGCTCTACGTAATGGTGTACCCTAAGAAGCAATTACAAACTACTCACAACTCATGTTTAGATGGCATCGAGAAAAGAATATTGGTAATTTTGAAACCATCAAGAAACAAGAAGAGAGGTGAAACCATGACAAGAAAAAAAATCATTCACTACTCAGTCTCCCACGTCAAAGGGTGCCAAACTCCATTCCCGGATTATCAATAAACCATGGCGAGTTCATCCCGCACAACCAATTCAATGAAACAGATTAGAAAAGATATTGGCTCTATGAAAGTTTAGATCATGCTTTAGATGATACTACCATACAATACACAAGAAAACGACCAATAAATATCCTTTTGATAAATGCAAATGGCAAAATGTTTCAGAATCGGTAGAATGCAAGTTGTCGAGCATAGAACTAACTGGAAAACGAATATAAGTATCAATAACGATTGTTTTTATCAGATAACAATTTAGAATCCACCTCAGAACTGAAAAGGCATAACACAATTTCGCTATGTTTTCGCTGGCCATGTATCCTCTGGTAATGGTTTCTAATTCAAAATCACAGAAGAAATTACAGGAGGGGGAAATTTAATAAGGCACTCCACCCTATAACATGTGTCTCTTGCTCTAACAGTGCTGTTGTCGGAATAGAAGGATTGCACATGGCAGAAAATTTAAGCAACCTAACCTTCTGTTCTTGATCAAGTATGGACCAAGTAAGCCAAAACATGGGCAAAGATTAGGATTTTTTATAATCAATGAAGCAATGAAGCTTCATGGTTGCAAACATGATTAAATATTTCAATAAAATCCGGAACGTGAATGAACATATAAAAACATATGATGTATCCACACTACAACCATAGAATAGTTGTATGATGTGAATCATATCTCAACACAAAAACTTTTTTAATATCCCAAGTTTTCCCAACCCAAATGTCGACAACCATGTTCTAGTAGTAATAGACATATTGGGCTAGGTTTTGCACCTATGATGCGTCCCAGTGAGTTATCAAACCAAGGTCAAACGTCCGCTCACACATGTAAATTAATCTATGATGCTGAAAAGGACGAATATAAGAGTAGGTTCTGCTGGTGGATTTTCAAATGCCGAAACTTATTCTACTAATTTTCCGTAAAGTTTAAATGACAAAACCTTCCATGTGCAAAAAGAATGTCTTCTCAAGATTTACAGCCAGCAATTAAAATGTACCAGACCCATGTGTAGTTCTAAAGTGGATCAGCATAGATAACTACCAATGTGCATTGTCAATCAAAAAGGTTTCAGACGTAACCAGCACCGAGGCAGTAGAAGCAATGGCATGGTTTACAGCCATTTGAGGGTTTAAGCATAACACAAAGTTACAGAAACCCATATGACTTGATAATTATACTCTCAAACTTTGATAATAAAAGTAATTTGGATGCTTCATCTCCCATAGGTTTCGCAAGAATTCCTATAGGAGTACTTGTTAATTGAATAACTTTATGTTAATTGCAAAGAATAAATGTGTGTAGCCATTAGCCAAGTATTCTCCAGAAGTCATAAACTTGATGACGTGAAACTCTATCCTGTGCACGCTTTCATATGTTCCTACATGAAATAGATTTCTCATATTTTCTGATGTTTTTCCACTTGACGACTTTCAAAAAGCAGTTTTACTGTGCATTATATGAGTATCTGGAGCATGCTTGAAGGCTTTAGTTTCCATTTCACCAAACAAAAGTTATACAAGTAACATCCAAAAAAATGACATATTTTCACCAAACTAAACTTCGGTGAACTTTAAATTTCGTTGATGATATAAAAAAAAAACTGAAATCTTGTGTTCCAATTTTCTGCTTTCCCCAAACTATACCCTGCTCTATAAATTTGACACTATCAAAAAGGCTTCTTCAATACCACCAACAGACTTAATTTCCCCAACTTGACCATAATTGGTATCCGAAAGTGATGCAGGAAAATACTTACTCCTCTATCCCATCGAAACAAATGAAGATACCATCTCCCTAAATATTGCAATTAATCAATATCACAGCTACACCTAAATCGCACCAAAGGTGCATAACCACCTATCAACGACCCCTAATAAAAGCCCCCCTATTGGTTTGAGTACCTTTAATGAATGGGATAAAAAAATTTCAAGTTCATTTTATGCGGGTTCAGTTCTTTTGCACCAAGAAACACATTGAAATTGATCAACATTTACTACAGCAACTGTCTGCATAACTACATATAAAGAGATAGGGCCACTGTTACAAACGCCATGATAGACAGTGGCAGCAGGAAACAGATGCACAGTTAAGAGAGAGAGATCAGGTTTTGTAAACTTACCTTTTGAAAACGAAGCAAATGGTAGAGTTTGCAATGTGAGCTCCATTTTCAGTGCGTTCTTGTGCTGTCCATACAAATAACTGATACTTTTCGGTTTCCCCTTGTTTTCTTATCTCTGAAAAAAATAGTGCTCGTTAACATTTGGGAATTTGCACTTACACACCCTGTACTTTGTCCGAGTTGTAGAGACACCCCTAAACTTCATTTTTAGGCATTACACCCCTCGTACTTTTGACTAAAGTGCAACTGTGGATGCCGTTAATGGAAGAAATGAAAAGTCTAAAAAGTCCGTTGAGCTAACCCTTAGCCATTTGTGAACCCATTTCTCTCTCTTACATAGTTATTTTACCAAAAAAATTGAGACAAAAAGGATGATCTCATGGATTTAAGGATTTGCAAAATTATTCAAGCATGGTTTGCAAAATATTCAAGCATGGATTTCGACCACAAAATCAGGATTTCTTTCACCTTAGCAAAACCTAATTCTTCAATTTTAACAAGCCCTTTCTAATTTTTGAAGACACCGTGCTAGTGGAAATCTCAGTTTCCATACTTTGTGGATGAGACAGAGAGAGTTAACTCTTCGATGCATTATATGCACGAGTAAACATGGATGTATATTGATTGATAAAGGGAAGAAAGGACTCGCATGCAATGTTCGTTGAAAGACCCCTGTAAAGCAAGGACGCCGATGACCATTGTTTGTTCAACCCCCTGAAAACTCCAACGAAGCCACCCTCTCCTAAGTGTATTTTGGAGTAGAGTGCGAGAGAATCACATGCACATAGAGTCAAGTTCAACTTTCGGGCTTAATTTCAGTATTATTCTCTAAACTGTTACTATTATTTACTTATTAGTTCCTTAATTATTCAAATGGTCTTTCCACCTTAGAGTATATACACCCAAGACCAAGAGAAATATCCACACCCAAACAAAAGTATGTACTATCAGACCCAAGATCTCGTCTTCCTTTCGCTATATTTTTTTTTTATACAATGTCCACTTTTTATCGTTCTTTTCACTGAAAATGACTATTTTGTGTCTCTCACGTTTATATTTGTGTCACTAATGAAAATTTTACTCAAATTTATGACATGAATTTAATTTTTTGTATTTTAGTGCCTCACATCAAGTGAAGCTTTACTTAAAAAAACATATCAAAATCGAGTTTAAAAATGGATAAAGTTGGAGATGCGCTTAAATATCACTGTTCGGCAATCACCACACCAGAAAACACAAATCCTCGACATTAGAAACCAACCCTCTAACTTTAATCTCACTATACCATTATTATAGAAGAGAGGGGGAGAGAGTCAAACGGTGAAAGAGAGGGGTGGGGGAGAGGTTTTCCAGTCGGCATAGAGGAGAGAGAGGAAAGAGGTGTGTGTTTGGAACTTGGAGAGTGTTAAGATTTGCATGACCGATGTTTACACGAACTCGTTTAGGCACTCTAATTTATTTCTTCCAGAGGTATTTTAGACATTAAATAAGTCATTTTGGAGGGAAAACTCCCGCCCTTCTCTTTTCCGTCAAATCTTAGCAGATTTTTTAACAGTTGCACTTTAGTTGAAAGTACGAGGGGTGTAAGTACTTAAAAATGGAGTTCAGAGAGACTTTCTGTAACTTGGCCAAAGTACAAGGGATGTAAATACAAATTCCCCCTTAAAATTTCCAATATACACTCCATGGGTGCTAACAATTTTGGGATATTTCGTTTCTATTATCAAAGTACTCTTATTCATTGAAATTAACACCACAAAAGGTTTATCTTCATTTGACCATATAAAAACACGTGCGAGAACTGAGAAGTCTAATATTGTATGAGAGGTCTAAAGTTCGAATCTCAAGTAGTGAATCAATAGTGAGGATATCTTATTTCTCATTATTTTTAGAAGTTTACTTACATAGTTAAGTCTCGTAATTACTACTCCCTCCGTCCCTTTTTAAATGATCCGCTTGGGAAACGTGTATTTTTGTGAACGTTAAAAAATGCACCTCCGTAAAACGTTTTTACTTTTTTTTGCACCAAATTAAAGTACTCAATGAGCACTTTAATTTGATATAAAAAATTGAAAAAATCATATAGAGAAATATATTTTATAGGGGTTTGAAATTGCACGTATTCTCGTATGGATCATTTAAAAATGGACGGAGGGAGTATTTATTTATGCAAGATGGAGAGATTATACGAACCCGAAGGATCAGTGGGGAAAATTTTGGACACTCTGTTAACAACAGAAATAAATTTGAGACGAAATTGGTAATGTTATTTTGACACCCATAGCCACATGAATTGTAAGAGAAGAGCAAGTGGGGTTTTAATGTCTTCTCACCAAGCCAACTTTCAACTTCGTCGTCTCGTCCTCTAAACAGAGTCGGTCCAGAGCTAAAGCAAGCGTTGCGGTCGATTTAGGCCCCGAAAAAAGTACAAATTTCAAAGGCCCCATATTTTAATACCCCTAGGTATCTTTTGTAATAAAAAAAATATGTACATCGTTTTAGGGTTATTTATTAGTAATGAATAATAGTATTTGTTTTTAGAATTGTAATTTACCTATTTACATTTTACTCGTTAAATTTTTGAAAGAAATCTCATTTTGGTTTTCCGCTTTAAGTCTCTAAAAAGTGAGGGCCGACTCTGCCTTTAAAAAAAGAAGTATTTATACCTCACAAAAGAAAACTCGTATTGTCATGATCATGTGCCACCTTCATTTATTTCACTTGGAAACTTTGTTAAAGTATTTATGCCTTATCAAAAAATTATAGCCTTTTCCAGAACACGTCAGACATTATGACGATAGTTGAACACATATTTTATTGAACGGAATTACTTTCTTACCCTTCGCTAAAAAAAAAAACTCATAAATTTCGGATTTCCAGTATATTTTGCGACCAAATGCATCCGAGCAGTTGATCTCGGCAATCATCGGCTCGTATTTCATCTTGGCAATGGACGGCTCAGATCTGCAAAGTACTGAGATGAAATCAGGACCATTGAAAACACATCCGACGGTTCGGATGATGCACATTCTTCTTTTATTACTCCACTTGACTCAGCTTTCCCTACCATTTGTACTCCCTCCGTCTTACTTCCTCCGTCCCAAAATTCTAGTCCATGTTACTATTCTAACTGGATGAAAAAAAGATTTATATCTTGTAATAAATAAGACTTTATATATGCAATATGGATCTTATTTGATACTATCACAATTAGTTTTATTAAACAAATTTTTTGAAATCTTAAAAAATATTATAAATTGAAAGATATAGGCAATTGAAAAAAGAATCAAAAAAGTGAAAGTGGACTAAAATTTTGGGACGGATAGAGTACATTATTTGTCCACTTTTATTATTTGGGATCTCTAACAAAATTGTCCATATGTTTCTATTTATAATATTTTGTATATGTAATATGGATCTTGTTTGATAAATCTTAATTAGCCCTATTAAACAAATTTTCAAAATCATATATAAAACATTATACAACTTGAGATACAGCCAAATTTTTTAACGACATGTATATCAAAATTGGATAAATAAATTAGGACGGAAGGAACAGTTATTACACCGCATCCTGAAACGTAGCATCATTGTCAATCCAGTCCCAGACAGTTGTTGGCTTGTTTCCCATACCTACGCCAACTTCCTTTGATTTAATCAAAACAACTTTTTTGCACCAAAAAGGCAAAAAATCAAAACTCAAAAGAACTTTTTATAAAGGGAGTCATGAATCGAACGTGCATCTGTACCTTGTTCAGAATCGGACCCAGCTCTCCTGGGGATTGTAGAAATTTGCCACTTGGCATAAGTTTTTTTTTTTTTTAAATTTACTAGGAGTTGGAGGCCTAACAAAGATCTTGGCAGAGGCTTAGGTCATCTCCAATAAATGGAGTTAAGGGGAAGTTAATGTAAGGATTTGCTCAGTTAATATTTGGTTTATCTACCAAAATGGTCCTCATAAAATGGTCCCGTTTCAATATAGTCCTTGTAAAAATTTTGGTTTCAATTTTACCCTTATACTTTCTGACGCGTTTCAATGTTGCCCTTTCCGTCAAAACATAACGGAAATTGCATATTTGGCAAACGGAAAATGT
>JAXBDA010001141.1:0-60869 GCA_036023075.1 Gaultheria prostrata | reverse complement strand
AGCCGAACTCGAGCTCACATGTCTAGGCTCGAATCGAACCCGAGCCGAACCCGAGCCGAACTCATACCTTAACGAACTGATCCCGAACCTCGAAGGGTTCGGCTCGGTTCGGCTCGTTTACAGCCCTGCACCAAACCAAATCAACTAAATACAACGCAGTTCGGTGCGGTTTGTTGGTAGTATTAGTCGGTTTCGGTATGTACGTAGTAAAAACCGATTAAATCAGTTCGATTTATTTTCTCATAGGCTGTTTTAGCATTTCTTTTTCAAGTTCGGTCCACGAATAAAACAATAGTCTTCGGAGTGGGGTTGAAGGTCGGGATAAAGTTTCTACCACAATATTATATGGATCAGACTATGGGCCATCCGTCTCAGGCTGAACGATAACGATCAAGTTGCCATTCTCAATAACTGTTGAATGGGTTGCTCCTTGGTCTCGGCCCATCCAAGACTTGTCAAGCCAGTGGGCCATACAAAACTTTCATCGTGGATGGGCCGAGACCAAAGAGCAACCCAACAGTTCCGTGTGGACCCAAGGTCTATTAATTGATCTCCGGGTTTGGTGGTTTCGGTTTGGGCCGTAAGGGCCCAACCTATGAACCAACCCGGGAAGGCCGTTAGAGATTTGTTCGAGCGCATGGAAGAGGCAACGTGGCAAACGAGCGGGTGCTTCCAGAACATTCTAGAAGGCCAATGTGGCAGAGCATCATTGGCCGTGTCACGTGACCGAAGCGGTTACTCGTGACGTCATGGGCTCGTGCCGAGCACAAGTGACTTGAAGAGCAAGTACATCAATGCCTATAAATACCAAGGGAGATACACATTCGTAGATCTGAAACTCTGTCAAGTTGCTCTCTCTAACTTGATTGTCGGAGTGCCCTCAGACAAATACAGCCGGTGCGCTGCTAATTGGTTTTGAAACTGCTGCCATCCGGAGGCCTTATTAAACCAAAGGTCTGGTTGTTGAAATTATGGTTTAGGACTGAGATCGGCAGGGAGGAGAGATTATTAGTGAAGTTGTCAGTATGTACCCTCATCTGTTTGATTTGAGATTTATTGGCTATAATCCAATAAGATTACAACATCCTTATTTTTGTTAGGATCAAATTATATTAATTAATTGCGTTCTAAATTTGAAATGCCATCCACCCATCTGACACCTAAGTTTTTCTTTTTCTACAGATTAACTGAAATATATTTTAAAAGCGTAACTGGAAATTTCAAATGCTGAATCTTTATGGGTCATTCACTGATAAATAATTACTATGTTTTATTCCATTATAATTCCATTTGAATGTAACGGAGTGATTTCCACACCACCCAAATTATTATCCGCATCCCATTTTTTGTCTTTTAGTGAAGCTTTTTATGTGTAAAAATTTCACTAAAGGACAAAAAAGGGAGTGTGGATAACAATTTGGGGGGTGTGATCAAAATCAATTACCTGAATTTTTTTCCCATAATAAACTAATAACAATTCAGATGACATTTAACGGAAAAGTCTACAATACACACCCCTTATTTGGGTGAATATCATACACACTCCTATAAAAGTTACGATTTTCTTATAAAAGTTATGATTTTTTTTATAAAAGTTGCGAGCCACACCAAAATGTTTCGAATCATAAATTACGAATCATATTGCTGAAAAGTTACGAAACAATAAAAAATGTTACGATTGTCAATGAGGCGGCACAATCTGGATCATACAATAAGTGCATATGGTACACACCTTTAATGAGTGTGCATTGTAGCCATTTCCGACATTAACACAAGCAATTATACATAACAAAAACTTAATGCAGTCGAATATTCTTAACTGTTTTATCATTGCAAATTTTTTGACCATTTCTTGATTCTTACAGTATTACTTTGTTTTCTATTATACCATGAACATGTTCTTCTATCCAGATCCATATCATTTCTCATGATTCAACATTTAACTTTTTACCTTTTGCACCAGAATATTTGAAGAAAATGATATCAAAGCATGTACAATGCTATAAACACCGTTGACATTTTTTTGAACTACGAAAAGAAATTTTATTAATTTGAGTAAAGATTACAAAGATTAAAGGGAAATGGAGAAAGATGGGGTGCACCACAGCGAAGGAGAAGCATCCCAACACCGTTGACATTTTTCTTTTGAATGCTATACACCCCGTTGACATGTATATATACGTAGCAATAATATTAGTTTTCAATATTTGAGTCAACAAGGTTCAAAATTATATTATTCTGACGTTATACCAAGAATATCATGCGGAGATTTGAGATGTTTGGTTCCCTTTAATCTTTGTAATTTGTTTTCAAAGATTAATAAATTTCTTTTGCCGTTCAAAAAAAAAAACAGATTTGAGACATTGGTACCCTATTCGTTTATTAGTTATAGTTTCAGTACCAAAAAAAAAATTAAAAAATTCTATGGGGAATGAGCTAAAATGTGCAAATTTTCAACATTAAATCAGGGTTGAAGCTTACAAGTCCCTTCTCCTCCCCACCTACAGAATGGGAGGGGGAAAAAAGAACCACTTTCAGTCCGACTTCTTGGTCACTCAACAGGGTCAGTCATTGTCAATCCACACACAAAGTAGTGATTGCATGGACCACCTGATCCTTTGGCAGGTTACAGGTTTATAACACCCTCCGCCTATTTTGGCTAAAAATATAAAGCCGTTTTTTCTCGTTTTTATTTAATTTTTTTTGCGTTAATTAATTTTGACTTTTATGGATTATTGGTTCTTTTTTGACGAGAGGAATCGAAAAACTAAAAAATTATAACCCTAACTTAATATTTTCCAAATAACAAAAATGATACATACACACCCCCACATACACATTCAGCCACACCCTCTCTCACATGGGCCTATGTGGGAACCACACCCCATGTGAGAGAGGGTGTGACTGAATGTGTATGTGGGGTGTGTATGTATCATTTTTGTTTATGAAGAGGCCCCATAACCTTATTCAAAAGTCATCCAACAGTCCAAAAAACTCACATTTAGTATTGTTGGCTCAAGTTTCATCAGCTTATTAATAGTATTCAGGTTAAGGCTGAATAGTGAGCTGTCCCTTTGACTGCCCTAAACAAGTACAGTAACAAACAAAAGTGCTGTTTTGATTTTGCTTTGCCTTTTCAATAGCTATTTTGTCTTGTGTTTTAGACTTTTAGTAGTAAGTTTTTGGTCAAAGCCCTGCTTTTGAAGCAAACCTTGACAACTAACAAGTGAGATTATTCAATGCATGCTCTGGTGTCCCAGGTCTCTCTCATGGCACATTGGTGAGAGTTGAGAGTCTTGAGACTGATGCTAATGTGTGGCAGAGGGATCAGCTGTCCAAAAGTAGCCCGGCTGGTTAATAGATTTTCTCCTTAGAGCATCTCTACTCCTTACCAAAATCCTACATCAAATTTAAATTTGAGTAAAAATTACCAAAAATCTCACTCCACTCCTTCACCAAATTTGATATTACTCAAATTCTTCACTTCACCAAATTTGGTGAAAACCAAATTCAACATCAAATTTTGAAGGCCATTATCTCACCCTCAAATTTACAATAATGCCATTAATTAGGTTTTTACTCAAATTTATGCCTAAATTTTCTTTTGCCCATTGGAGTGCTCCATACCAAATCAAGCTTTTACTCAAATTTTTACTTAAATTTGGGTAAGGGGTGGAAATGCTCTTAGTGCAACATCTTCAGCATTTACCCAAATTTAAACTCAAATTCAAATTTGGATAAAAATCACAAAAAAACATAGCTCCACTATTGGGGTGCAGATAACCTTCAGCAGTGGTTAGCCCGGGGGTGAAGAGGGCGAAGTCCCCACGGGATATTTTTTGGACCTCGATGTATAATTTCAGCATAGGGCCCGATCTATTTATTTTGCAGTTTGCTAAGGGTTATTAGTTTTTAGAGAAAAACAGAGAGAGACAAGAGAAATGCACATCTCAGAGAGATTGCGAGAAGACTTGTACTCTTGATTTCGATTTCATAGTGGACTAGTGTGGCTCCAGTGGTTTTTCCTCGTGTTGTGGTTTTCCACATATGTCTTGTGTCTCGTTTTTCTTTCCGTATTCCCATTAATTACGCACGGTTGTTTGTTTTTCGTTCTGCGATTCACTATTCCCAACATCCGTAAGGCGTTGTGGGGTTCAAAAATACTAATATCCACTCCTTCACCAAATCTAGAATCAAATTTAGTTTTACTCAAAATTTTCATGAACATGTAGTTTTTGGTGGTTTCAGTGGTAGGCGGAGGTGCTCGACAATGGATAATAATGGTGGACGACGGCTACAAGATCCCCCAAGGTGTACCTCACTCTCTCTCTCTCTCTCTCACACACTATTTTTGGAAACTCTAGATCCGGCCATAAATAGTTCCGATAGTCAATGGATCCATTAATGTGGTAGTCGTGAAAAGCTCGCAAGTGGTGATGGAAGAAACCTGCAATGGTGATGGAGGAGGGGAGTTCCGTATTTTAGGTTCGGTGAGGGAGTAGAGAGTGGAATAAAAATAAGATACCCATTGGATTGAGCTATATCGAATGAAGCTTTTATCCAAATTTGAGTAAAAATGTAAGTAAGGGCCGGAGATGCTCTTCCACAATTTAGAATTCACCTCACAGAGAAGTAGTAGGAAAGTAATTTTTTGTGAATTCTAATCCAGGTGCAAATAGTCTTCTTTGATCAAACCGAAAAGTAAATTAGTCGATGTGCGTATGAGCTTGTCCGAACATTTTGACCTACGATAAAAAATAAAGGGATTACCCCAACACAAACCTAGATCCGACCATTGAAAACTTCACGGCTTGTTCGGTTTGGGTCTCAAAACCCGATTTCTAAATTATTACTCAATCATTACTCCTATTTCATTCCATCATTATATTTATTTTTAAATATTATTCTCATTTCTCTCTCTAATCATTACACCTAATTTTTAATTATTTCTTTAATTTCTCTCTATCCAAACCCAAAACCCAAATTTGAAAACCAGACCGAACAAGGTGTCACAGTTCCAACTTCACAGCTCACAAAGATTAAACAAAAAGGTTCATGGGTCCCACCCAACTAGTTAATGAGTCTTATGACCTAATTAGGTGTAGACATGTGGTGTAGTGGGACTCCTCACGCGCAGCTGTTCTATGTTGCCAATGCCCATGGGAAACAGGGTGCATGAGTGTTGTGCACCCCTCGGTCATCCGATTGTGTTTTGGACGGTCCGGATGTATTTTGATTTTTTACCGGTAAAAATAAATTTAAATTAAATTAAAATTACCGAATGCATCCGGACTATCCAAAATATGATCGAATGACCGAAAAGTGCACAATATGGTGCATAGCACCCACCCCTTGTCCATGCCCATGGTGGTACCGAAGAAATTATTAATAACATCACTCATTTTATTTTATGGGGACCCATTTAAGTGTTTAGACCTTGCAATAATGTGTTGTGTCGAGAGGTATTGAAGTATCAAGTGGCGATGCCTCAAAAATACTGGAAATCAAGATGAACTAATTGGGGTGTACCAACCGACCTCGGGGCATCGCTTGTGAATCTCACACGAATGATCCGATTGATGATTTGGGGGATTTTGGATCAATCAATGGTGTGCCTCTATACCGAATTATTTTGGATTGTTAGATAGTGTGTGTTTTATTTTTTGTTTTAAATTTTTCATGTGATCCAATGACCGGAAATATACAGAAACAGAGGAATGGGGGATTTTTCCAACTGAGGATTTGATTCCAACTCTAACATTTATGTATTTTTTTCTACATAAAATGAGAGCGGATGTATAGTACTTTGTCGCCTCCATCAAAAATATTGTCTTGCGGTGCCACCCCACTATTGGAAGAGAACCTCACCGCACCTACTTTGGAAAAGAAGTTAAAGTTCCACCACATATGATTGGTGTTAATAGTATATACTTACTTGAACGGACTTGAGATCTAACACAAGTCACTACATTCCGAAAGTGAACTCAATTGTGAACTCTCTAAAATCTTCATTTGAGATCGAAACCGTTCATTTTTTTCAAAAATGTTGAACACATCATGGTTACAAAAAAGTATGATTATCGGATATTAGTAAACACATAATTAAGACAAATTTGTCTTACAGTGGCCACCCATTTTCGTAAAATAAGGCTGTCAATATCCAATTAATCTGATTTTTTTACATGGATGATCTACCCAATATTTCCGATAAATTGAATGGTTCTAATACGAAATACAAATTATAGAGAGTCCACAATTAAGGTCACTACGGGGTGTAGTGACTTAAGTCACTATGGGAACCCTTCTCCGCTAACCTGGACAATATTGTTCAACCAAATCTAAGTTTTCAACAATTAAACCAACCCGATAAATAATAATATAACTTCCCCAATCGTCAAGATACAATTTATGTCCTATTTTAGTTTATCATTTGATTGTGGCTGTCTTTTTGGGGGTTCGATAAGGAGTACTAGTATAAAATTAGATACACCGGTGAAGAAATCTCTCGTCACTTTGTCAAACAGGTAACGCTAGAATTCTTATCTGTCTTTTTGCGTAGGTGTGGGTCTCGTCCGTGTGGTTGTTTTTTAAACAAAAATCAAGATGGAATCTTTGCCGCAATTTCAGATGTAAAACCAAATTCAAAACTAGGATGAGTTAAAGAAAAATTTGTGGGAACCTAAATCCAAGAGTCACTTTTGTATACAAATTTGTAGGGAGGACTTTTTGGATCAGAATTCTTATCACAGTATTTTTGCATCTAAATATTTATACTCCATACGAGTGCGGGCGCGGTGAATCTAACTCTCATAGCTGGGTTAGTGTCTTGAAGTTAGTCTTCGAGAGGGAAGAAACTATGAGTTTCCGCGAAGAGAAAATGAAAGATACCAAGCTCCACAATCTACATTATCCTTTTATATCCGCAGCCTGCAGGTCAAGTGAAGTGTAGCTATTGACACGTGTCCTCTTTCGAACGAAAATCTAAAAACATGTTTTTTTTTTAATCGGCAAAAGAAATATTATTAAAAATTTGGAAAAAAGGAACATCAAGTTGAAGAAAAATCTAAAAACATGTTGCAGAGAACATGCGAAAATTATACATTCTTGTATGACGAGTTGGGAAGGAGATTCTCTCTCTATCTAACTCAATTATATGTGGTAGATTTGAGTTGTGTTTGCTCGCACGAGATTTGGAACAAGTTCAGCTTGTTAGCTAGTGACCGAGCAAAGTGTCGAGATGAAATTAAATCCATTGAAAGCACATTCAACAGCTCGGATGCCGTCCTACAGGGGTTGCCCTCCAAGTTCCCAATTATTTATTTAGGTACTGGTGTATATTGAGAATTAATCGCAGTCTCTTTACTACTAGTATTCATTTTTCCACAAGCATTACACTTCAAAGTGAACCGAATTGAATTGTGGCCAATCCTTTCACGAAAAACTTCATGTAGAAAATGACTCTTGCATCTTTGTAGTATTGTTCATGAAAGTAGTTCTTATTTATTTTTTGTTTTTAATTGTTTTTATGTTAATTTTGGACCAACATTGAAGAGGAAAGCCTGTTGGTGTTTGGCACGCTCGAGCGAGGGGCGTGAGTCCAACATGGTTTTAAAATGAGCATTGGATGGAGTTCTTAGAGTAGGCCTGGCTGTGGGGGTCTAGTCACGTGTCTCCTATGGATTCTTCTGACTCGTCCCTACCAGAGTACTAATTACTCTATAAGGATCCCCCACGGCCCCAAGCCATGTACTAGTATGTGTTAGGGTATCGAAAGAGAAAATTTTGGATGCAAATAAGGTACAGTCCACATGGTATCCTTGCATTATATTCAGACCGTTTAATCAACATATAGACGGTTCGGATTATAGAGAAAGAGAAAGAGAGAGTATAGACAGTTCGTATTATGGAGAGAGAAAAGCACGAGAGAGAGTGCGCTGATCTCAGCTGTCGGTTTCATATTGGACTGTTCGGATGTGGTGCAAGGATACCGCGTGGTACCCTATTTGTGTCCAAAATTTTCTCGTATCGAAATGAGGATTCCTGTAGTACCAAACCGTTCAAAAGTATTTTAAATGGTTTAGTCTCACATGTAAAATAAGATACCTTTCATATAAAATAATTTAATCCGTTAATTGCCAGACAAACGATCCAAGTAAAACATGTTAGATTTATTGGAGGGTTCCAACCTAAAACCAATTGGCAATATGTGGAGTAGCCTCTATAATTAACCAGGCTTGGGTGGCCTATATAGGCGATCGATGTGAGATTTAACACTCCCCCTCACGTGCAACCCGGATGCACGTGGAGGTACGAATTGAGGAGACCGGAAGATTTGACTCGGGCGATAAAGAATTGACTACATATGAGGTGCGGCGATCCAAGACCTAACTCTGATACCATGCTAGATTTCTTGGAAGATTTCAACCTAAAACCAATAAGCAATAGGTGGAATAACATCTACAATTTATTAATCAGACTTGACTGGCCTAGATAGACAATGTGGAATTTAACAAAGCAATACATAATGTAGTGCTTAAAGACACTACGAAGACCCAGTTCCTAATTATGTCACAGGTCCTCACTAGTACTATAGAGGGTGTTTGGGAGCCTACTTTTCAATTTTTCATTTTCAATTTTTTGGCTTTTTGGCTTTTTGAATTATGATCAGAATGCGTTTTGAATTTGGGAAGAGTGTTTGGGAGAAATGTGCAGAATGCATTTTGCAAGTGAAGTGAAAAGTAGCTCAATACCTCTTTTTTACTTCTCTTCTCTAAAATGAAAAACCAAGAACTCATTCTCCAAAAATGTGTTTTGGGGGACAGCTCTCAAACACCCAAAATGTGATAAGTAGAAATGGAGAATGCAAAAAGTGAGTGACCAAACACCCTCTATATACTATACTATACTATACGTGCATGTGAGGGCAACGAGCCTTGGCAATGTTGTCACGACTGAGGTGTGTTTTAGTATTATGGAAAAAATTACCATGCCATATGAATTTGGAAATATTTATTCTCTTATCATTATGTTATGATTCCCCAAAAACTATCCCGTTAATGCGCAATTTCTTGCCCCATTTACAACTAAAAAGCAAATTGTCAGGTGCACCGTCCATTGAAACTGAAAATGCTAACCTCATACGTCTAAAAAAAAATTCGCCTAACTAAATATCAGACATTTGTATACATGAACCAGACTGCATCCCGTGATCAAGTCTCATTCCCCCCACCCCAATATAATAAGTATAAAAAAAACTTTTCAAAAAAAAAATACGTCTAACAAAAAAAAGGACAATTATGCTTGCATTTAATAAAAGTAATAATTGGCTCAATTGTTTTGTTTTCTTTTTTAGCATCATGTTGATGTAGTGTTAATTGGGTTTAGCAAGTTATATGGAGTAACAGTTAATGTATAGTGAGAAAATGATCTGTCTCGTAAAAAATAATACGTAGTTAATTTTTAAGACAGTTAAAAAATAAATCAATTTCTGAAATTATTTCTTATAATAGCAGGCCTGGCGGCTGGCGCACTGAAGCCATCTCCATGAACTGAGCCTAAGGACATTTGGCACTCAAGTTGTCGTTTAACGGGAACTTTTGGTTGTGTTTGGTTAGGGTTTTGGATTTTGATTTTTTGGTAATGATTGGAGGGAAAAATATGAATAATAATTGGAAATAGAGATTAATGATTGGAGAGAGATAAAAACATAAATGAGAATAATATTTAAAAATAGAGGTAATAATTAGAGGAAAATATCATTAATAATTGAGAAAATCGGGTCTTGAAACCCAAAACGAACAAGGCCTTTGATTTTTTGATTTTTTCTTTTGGAAACCTAGTTGAAGATTGAAGACAAGGGATTTGGCCAAGTAAGAAACATCTTGGCTTCCATAAAATCGCTTATTTGAATGTCACGGATGCCAAAACATTCCAAATATTTACATGTTATTAATTTTAGAGGTACAGAATTAGTCAAGATTATCGTAAGCTGGTCCAAAAATTCGATTATCAAAAAAGGCTTTTTTTTTTTTTTTTTGAAAGGATCAAAAAAGACTTTGAAGACAAAATGTGTTGGGTGGGCTCTATAAAGATAATTTTTTTTTTTGTCATTCGTTATTCGTTATTCCTTATCTATTACATGTGAGAAAGAAGAAATAAAACTCGATCCCATGATGCAGTATGGGGCATCCAAGAGCTCTACCGCACGAGTTAGCCACCGCTTGCCTCTATAAAGATATATAACTTCCACATTTAGCGTGCCATGATATAGATGGGACAGAGGGGGTGCTATACAGCCGTATGCTATGCAGCGTGCTGTGCGGCACCTGGCGTGGCCGCGCCAGTGTTGGTCTGGTTATCGGAGACGTTCATCACACAGAGCTCGTCGAGTACTGCATATATACCCAAAATCAACTCGATCGGATATCATTAAGTGCGTCATCGGAGCACATATAACTTGAAAAAAATTACAACACATACGACTTGAAACGTTGGATGAAAGCTATTGAATCCATTTTTTCAAGCTATTTGTGTTCCGACGACGCACTTAGCGATATCCGATCGAGTTAATTTTTAGTACACTTATAGTTCTCGACGAGCTCTACGCGATAGACGTCTCCAATCATGGGACCAACACTGGCGCAGCCGCACAACACGATGCGCAGCACAAAGCTACTGGCTGAAAGTGATGTTGGGGACAAGACCAGCAAATTGGTTTTCCATAAGAATGAGTTGGGGTGAGGGTGATTGACATTCACTAGACAGAAAGGAGAAGTAGAGTCCCATCTGTTTTCTCTCTCTCATCAATTCACTCTCTCTCTTAATAATGTCTTTGTTGCTGCTGTCAATTTTTTATACTATGATCTGGCCACGTTGTTGGAAGTACGCATTTTGTAGCAACTACTGGCTGTGACAATTTACACTCGATGCTTATGTATGCCTTGATATCCCGTGATCTTACTCCAATTTTTTTTCCTATATTAAAAGCGGTTACGTATGCATTTTCGACGTGTGATTAATGCAATTTACTTAGGCTTCCGCACTTTTTTTTTCTTCATAAATGCGCCATTCCCTTTGTCTTTTAGTAAAATTCAATACGTAAAATTTTCACTAAAAGATAGAAAAAGATGCATTTATAAAAAAATTAGAGTGTGTAAATCATTTCTCATTACCTATTTGTATCCCTCTTGGTGAAAGAAAACGATAACCGACTTCCCTTAGGATATACTCCATCTATCCCAAATTATTGATCCTGTTTGGATTTCGACGTAATTTTGAACTGTTTATGTCTTTCAATCTGTTATTTCCATACTTTTTTTTTCTCAATAAATGCCCCTTTTCTTTTTTCTTTTAGTAAAATTCAATACGTAAAATTTTCACTGAAAGACAAAAAAAGATATATTTATCAAAAAATGGAGTGTGTAACACTTTGTTCAGTTGTGGGTTTTGAAGCCTAGTTTTCACTTTAAACATGTGGGGCCCTCTGACCCAACTGATAATTTCACTCTCATTCCCATTTCGAGAGAAACTATTGTAGTGCACAAATGGGTTGGTGGGGTCTTCTTCGGAGCCTCATACAAATGATCCGAACCATTCATCAACTTTAAAATAGGAGTAATTTTTTGATTTGCCTACGAGAAAATCAGCCCAATCAAACTTTTGTAACTACTTGATCCGATTAGTTAACATTTATTTAAAATTTCTTCATAATTCAGGATTCTAAATTTTGAGTGAAAATTAAAAGATTGGATCAAGTATTTAAAGTCTTTAGATTGAGCTGATTTTATGATAGGCCAATCGAAAAATTATTTTAAAGTTGATGAACAGCTCGGATAATTTAAATGAGACTCCGAAGTGGACCCCACCAACCCATTTGTGCACAATTTGTGCATTACCATAGTTTCTCCTGAAATGAGAATGAGAGAGAAATTATCAGTTCCCACAAGTTTAAAGTGAAAACTGGGTTTCAAAACCCATAACCGAACACGGCGTAAATCATTTCCCATTACCTATTTGTATAATAGAACTAATTGAAATCTATCAAATAAGATCGATATTACACATAAAATACGTTATAGATTGAAAGATATAAATAATTAAAAAATTATATCGAAATCCGTCAAGAAACAATTTGGGATGGAGAAAGTACAATATTTGATATGTATAAACTGACTGACATACCAATATAAACCAGCTTGGACCACTAATGGCGGTTCAAGGGCTTTGATCACCACACTGATTCAATAAACCACCAAAAAGAAGTCTCGAGTGTAAAAGGACTCCTTGTAAATTGTCTGCCATTTTTACTAGACGATCTTACATCCATAGAGATAACAACCAACAGTTCAAGACCCTCGGGTGTTAGTGTCATCCTTATCTACACCCCCGAGATTCAGACTTCGATTTAAGGCATTGTCGCATCTATGTCTTTAGTTCTTGTTTGTAGATAATTGATCAAAGCCGCCAGAAATCAATTCACCAAATATGAAAGAAATAAAAAAAAAAAAAAAGGACAAAATCTATCAACAAAAAACAAAGAGACAAACATCGTAGTGAAAATTAGTACACACATTTTCCGCTATTACTAGGTCAACCAACTTAAACACAATTAAATACGATTATTATATGTGAAGCCACCTGATTGTTTGTGTTATGAATATTAATTACTTGATAAACAAAAACAACAAAACCTCCATTGATTAAGCTTTCCATGTTTCAGTTAGTTATACTCCCTCCGTCCCATTTTGATACTCCGGTTCTTTGATAGTCTCGTTCTGGACTTGAGGTGGGTGTTGTGCATCTAGGTGCTGTGCACTCCTCGGCCGTCCGATCATATCCGGACCGTACAAATTTTAATTTAATTTTGATTTACTTTTATCGGTAAAAATCAAAACACATCCGGACCGTACAAAACACAATTGGACGGCGGAGGGGTGCACAACACGGTGTATAACACATAAGTGCACAACACTCACCCCGTTTCCTCCGGTTCGGTTTCCAATGCAATTTTTAAATTGTTAATAATTTTCAATCTACAATATTTTTAAAAATTTTTAGAAATTTTGTATAATAGAACTAACTGAGATCTATCTTATGAGATCTATATTGCACATAAAATTTATTATAGATTGAAAGATATTAATAATCTAAAAATTACATTGAAGACCGAACTGGACTATCAAAATTTGACGAAGGGAGTATCCATAATTAGGTGGAGTATCACAACTACTTTCTCCTCTGTAAGCTCGCTTACAATTACAAGTTAGATGAACGAAACTTGAATTTAAACCTTTTCTAATGAATGGTTAATGAATACCAAGCTTGAACATCTCCAACTTTGTTAAAGGTCTATTCCCTCCGTCCCAAATTCATAGTCCACTACGAAACTACGTGCAATTTTTAAACTAAAAAATAATGTATTTATCGAAATAATTTTTGAATTTTTTTGGCACCGTATAAAAGTTCTCAATGAGATCTATCAAACAAGATCCATAATGCATATTTTTTGAGGTTCACATTAAAATGTATAAGCCGTTAAAAATGGCACGCAGTCCCAAAAGGGACTATCATTTTGGGACGGAGGGAGTAATTAATAAGGTTAAAAACAAGAGATAAGCTTGATTTGAAAATGATGAAAATGTTAAAATTGGACTAAGGCCCCGTTCCACTAACTCAAAAAGCTAAAAGTCAGCGTATTGCGCTTTTCGAGACAGGTCATCCCCACACAATACATCACATAAAAAACCACAAAAAATTAAAGCATTTTTCGAGCTCTCATATAAAAAAGCCAAAAAACCCAAGTTAGTGGCACACCCTAAATGAGCTTTTAAGTGAGAATTTTTTTTTATTTTTTTTATCAACCTTATAAGTGAGACTTGAGGTCAATTTATTTAACTGACAAATCAAATACAAATGACTGTAGGGCCAATTTTTTATTTGTAAGGGTAGACACATCAAACTATGAGAGTTCTCAATGAAGTCAAATCATTCCTAGGTCATATTACTGCTATTGTTCTTGTATCGAATCAAGATTCTCTCATGATCTCACGTTGTTCCTTATGTGACGCTAAACAGGATAGATGGCTAGTCCATTTGACGATCCGAATAAATTTTTTCCATAAATTATGATGTGCTTAGCATTAATCCGAAAAATCAAGTTCATTGGATGTTGATATCCATTTGAATTTTTCCAAATCAAAATGATTGTCAAACTTTTACTGTTTATTAACATAACAATATGATTCGACTAAATCTTTATCTTTTTTCGACCGATCTTGTTTTTGAAATGAAGTCAAACATATCAAGAACTGTTAAATGAACGGTTCAACTTCAACATTTAAAAATAAGTAAGTCGTGTTTTGCGTCACATAATAATTCACACCAGAAATATCATCCGAGAGTATTTGGAATCCCTAATGTATTACCGGGAATCTCACAGATTTCCTTAGCAGAAAATCAATAGTGCCATTATCCGACCCATTATTTCGACAATACACTTATGACCGTCTATTTCAATAATATATTGCTCGACGCCGTGTCCTCCTTAGCAGGGCTGTAAAAGAACCGAGATGCTCGCGAGCAGCTCGTGGCTCAACTTGTTAAGGCTCGGCTCGACTAGTAATTGAGTCGAACTCAAATTCAAGTTTTAGGCTCGTTTAGTAAAAGAACTCGGTAAAGTCCGGCTCGTTTATATAGGCTCGATTCATTTAAGGAGGTTCGGTAAGCAAAATTACACTGACTCGGCTCGTTAAGAGCTCGACTCATTTACAAATGAGCCGAACTCAAACTGTACAAAGCTCAACTTAATTCGACTCGTTTACACTCCTCCTTAGCAACACCCCCAAAACTGCCATTAATGCAAAAATGAAACCCCACGATACAGAAACCGTTGCGTATAGCTAACCACATAAAGCCATTTCGTCATCTCTCTCTCACTCTCACCTGCATCTGTATTTTTCTGCACCCACAACACACACACCATACTGCTAGCAATCACCAGTTTTTCCTCATCATCATCATCTCTCTCTCTCTCTACCCACCGAAAAATATCACATCCCCATTTCATTCTGTGGCGGTCAATGGCCGACCCACTAAAAAAATGATGGATTCATCAGACACTCGACCCCACCACCGCACCACCACCACCACCACTACTACTACACCCTCCCTCTTCATCTGCTTCACCTCTCGCCTCTCCTCCGCCTCTTCTTCTTCCTCAATGAAGATCTCCTCTAAGTCATCAATCCTTAGCCCAGGCCGGGCGGCGCGTGACACACCCACCTCTCTCTCAGCCTCCCTCAGCCGCCGTCTCAAGGCCAACGGCAGCCTCAAAGGCGCCCAGTCCCCAATGTTCCCGACAGGAGGAGGAAAACGACGCGGTTTCGAAAACCCAGAGCCTTCTTCCCCTAAAGTCACCTGCATTGGTCAAGTCCGAGTCAAGACCAAGAAGCAGGGCAACAAGATCCGGACGCTTTCGCGGCGGAGATCGGGCGATTTCCGGCGAGGCAATGTCCGAGACAACAACAACAATTTCGGTTTGAATTCGGGAGCGAATCAGCTGCAGCAGGAGAACATGCCGATTCATCAGAGGAACCAGAGGTGGGTCCACTTGCCGTTGACGCTTTGCGAGGCGTTGAGGAAGGGGTTTCCATGTCGGGCGCCGTCGTGTTTGAGAGGAGGGAAGGAGGAGGAGAGAGAAAGGGGGAGGAGGAGGAAGGGATCTGGAGGTGAGGCGGCGGTGTTTGGGCGGTGGCTTGTGGCGGTGGATGAAGGCGGGGGTGACGTGGGGATTGGGAGGGAGGTGGAGTTGGTGGTGGGAGGAGAGGAGGTAGAAGAGAGGAGAGAGATTAGAGAGAGAATTAGCTTGAGAAGGCATGTGGATGATGAAGAAGAAGAAGATGAAGATGAAGAGGTTGGGTTTGAAGAAGATGAGAAATGTAAGGACGGGGGGAGATTGAGCATTTGTGTTCCTCCTAAGAATGCTTTGTTGTTGATGAGAAGTAGATCTGATCCTGTGAGAGTTTCTGCTCTTGCTAGTCGATTTTGGGAGTCCCCTTCTGCTGATAATTGTGCAGAAGAAGATGATGATGAAAGAGTAATAAATGGTGTTTTCGTATTAGTGGAGGCTAAAGCGGATGAAGGATTTGAGAAATTGGGTTTAGTTGAAGTTTCTAATGAAGAAGAAGATGAAGAAAAGCCAGAAGCAGAGGTGGGTTTGATGGACGTTGAAGAAGAAGGCGAAGGTGAAGAAGGAAACCCAGAAGAGGTAAAGTTGGAAATTGATGAGGAACTGTGTCAAGAAGCAAATGAAGAAGAAAATCAAGAATTATTCGTAGAAGAAGAAAATGGATTAAACATTGCTTTATCCGAAGCTGTTACAGATCCAGAGAAATTGGAATTAACAGAAGATGTTTTGTTGATTCAGCAAGGAGACGAAGAAGATGATTCTTCAGTAGTTTCTGTACATTTATTTTCAGACGACGAATTAGAAGAAGAGGAGGAATTAGCAGCAGAGGAAACTGCATTGGAAAAAGGAAAAGAAGAAAATGGACAAGAAGAGATGGAGACCCAAAATTCACCATGGAAAGTGGAAGCAGAGAGATTCGAATCAGAAAAACCCCAGGAAGAAGAAGCTATCATCGAGTCAGAGGAGAGAGAAGAAAAACAGAGAGAGAGCAACGTTTCGCCATTGTTGCCGGACTGCTTGCTGTTAATGAGGTGCGAGCCGAAGCTATCAATGGAGGTATCGAAAGAGACGTGGGTATGCACGACGGACTTCATCCGGTGGCTACCGGAGAGGCCACCGAGGCAAACGGACGGTGGTGGTGGTGAGCCGACGAAGAAGAAAAGGGTTGGGACGGATTCTAATACAGTGCACTACCAGCCGCCGCGGTCGTCCTGCTCGTTGCCGGCGGCGGTTGCCGGCCGCGTTTCGACGGCGGCGAGGATAGAGCAGAGGCTGGTCAACGCCGTGGCTCACGAGCCCTTGGGGTTGACCCGGTGTAAGTCGGAGCCGATGAGGACGGCGGCGGCTAAGCTAAAGCCGGAGAGTTGTTTTTGGAAGAACAGGAAGCTTGAGCCGCACAGCCGAGCCACGGTTGGTTTTGGCGCCGCTGGGATTGGGTTCTGAGCCATGGTGAGCCGTGGTGTTTGATAGGGTATCTACTTGGGTGTTGGCGGTCGTATCGGGAACTGTGTTCTTGCACACTGCACATTGCTGTCAATGCAGCTCGAATTTCTGTACATTTTATTTTGTGGAGTAATTTTTAATTTCCTTTTAGTCTCTCAGGTTACATTAGTAATTTTCTTATTGTTCTTTTTTTTTTTTTTTCTAGTTGTGTAAATATTTTTTAGACTGGCGTGAGCTTAATTTTTAATTTCCTTAATTATGTTTTTTGTGAGCTTATGCTATAATGTTGTCTTTTTAGAATAATAATTAGGTTATATTTAGCTTGAACTTTTCTGCTGGAATATTTCGCGCTGTTTTTTTTTATTTTTAATGCAGTTTGAAGTTTTTTTCTAGAGAAATATTGTTTCAATTTTGATGGTTTTAAGTCCGTTTTTCTTTTTTTTTGCCTGACTCTATTGTGTTAGGGCGTCAGTAGATAGTGGTTATAAAAGGAGTCGAGCATCTCCTTCGTGACAATTCGAACTTAGTACTTCCTTCGTGACAATTCGAACTTAGTACTTCTACCTTGTAAAGGAGAGTAACGAACCAATTACACTAAAGTGCGAAACCTAAAGTTCTGACAAACACAAGGTGAATTCCATACCATTTATGATTGTATATATGCATAAAGAATCAATAGAATATTGTCTTTTAGAGTTTGTAGATTGCTACTCATTTAACAAATTTGTAGAGAGAAGATGGATTTGAAGGTTGGGTTAAATTAGTTTGGTGTTTGCTACCTCTCTGCTGGAGCACGTAAAATCTGTCAGAGGTAAAAAAAAATTTGGTGTTTGTAAACTCTGTTGGAGATGCTCTTACCCAGTGAGAAGGCAACCCTCCAATCTAGTTATCCTAGGTCTCTTATTAAATAATCCCTCCGTCCGAATTTATTTGTTTAATTTTGGGGTTTCAAGTTTTTAAGGGGATGGAATGATTGCTACTTAATTTTTGAGTTTTCAATAAGGCTCCTTTACTTTTTTGGACATTATGAGAATGCACATTCGCCAACACATAATTTTCGAAAAATAGAGGACATTAAAGGAACTTTATTAAGGTTGAGTTTTCACTTAAGATATTTGTTGTATTTTGGATATTCTCGATTTATAAATTGTCAAATCAATAAGTTATTTTGATCACATAAATCAACTGATTTGACAACTTGTAGTCTAAGAATACTGAAAATACCGTAATGGAAACTCTCAGTCTAAGTCACTTATAATTGGACAAATATTTTGAGACTTAAAGTAAAAAAGTGAACAAATAAATTGGAACGGATGGAGTCGGGATATGCATGCAATTGGTTAGTCGTT
The DNA here is from genome assembly GCA_036023075.1 of Gaultheria prostrata. Taxonomy (NCBI): domain Eukaryota; kingdom Viridiplantae; phylum Streptophyta; class Magnoliopsida; order Ericales; family Ericaceae; genus Gaultheria; species Gaultheria prostrata. The sequence goes on along the minus strand of JAXBDA010001141.1, from coordinate 42,392 downwards.
AATCAAACCGGAGAGGAAACATGAAAGTGGACAGCTGATAAATATAAAGACATGTTTGAGTTTCTGTATACAATCAATGGATGACAATAAGACTTTAACTAAAATTAAATATTTCCTTTGCCTATATGGGCAACCAAGCCACGTGCTCCAAGATATTTGATAACCAGCAGAAGCTACAGAACAAACAAATACTGCATTTGTAAAATACGAGAAATTTTTCAGTGCCAGGTGGATATTGCCCATGTGTTACCCACTCGGCAATTTCAATCGTTCAAAGTGTAATCGTACGGTCCGGAAGAGGAGAGAGAGTGGTCAGGTGAGAGGAGAGAGAATGAATCAATCTGGGCCGTCCAAAAAACTTTTGAACGGCCGAGATCGTGCCCGGCATGGACACGTGGTACCCATTTTTTTATTTGATCCGCACGTGGTACCCATTTGGTACTCAATTTTTTTTCGTAATATACACATCTTGTGTGTTCCCTCTCATTTACCCAGCATTAAGATTTGATGAAGTGCAGCAAAATATTACTAGAAAATGGTCAGGACAGGTTGGTTCTCTATGATAGTCAATGGAATCTTGTAGCATATCACATTACAACGGAAGAAAAATAGAATAACCATGTCAAATAAAACCCATAAAGAGACAAAATTTAGCATATATAGTTTTTTGACCAAAGAAGCACGGACAAACTTACCGGGCGCCTCACGTATCTCTAACACAGACACCTACGACTATCTGAGGAAACGTGTCGGACGGACATATTAATGCTTGTTCGATATGTTTCACTATATCTATATTTTAAAGTTGGATACGACATGGATAGGTACAAATTACGGAGATGTTGTAGATGCATTAAGACGTTAATAGAGTCTAAAATTAAAATTTCCATGATGTGTACATGAATACTTAATTAATGACCGTTGATTTGTATCTTTTGAATGGTAATATAATAGGACTATGTTTTTACTTGTGTTGAAATTTGGCAGAAATAATATCTTCAACTTTTGACAAATTCCTAAGATACATCTAAATATCAATGTATTTTTTAACGTTCAACAAGTCCATTAACGTCTCCGTATCTCAATTTTAGGAGAAATTACGTACTTGTGTATCCGTATCGAATCATGCTTTGTCCTTTTCTACAATTCATAGCCTTTGACAACCGTAGCAATGGTGCTCAATCAACTACACCTTTCATTTGGGCAATTTTGACCTAGTTTGAAGACATGAAAATTTCATTTTCAGAGCACAAGAAAGTGCAGGGGATTAATATACAGAGTTTTCAACCTTTTCCAGGCAAAGGTTATCTTGATATCACCTATTGGTTCTTTTGCATTGACACAAGGACAATGATGAAAGAACTGAGGACCCAAACTGGAGAAAGTGGGAGGATCTATACAATTGCCTTTATAGCATCACATGGTGGGGCTGAATTGTCTTTTTGGCAGCGTCCCTATGGAGCAATATGTATTTTTTTTTATTTGCTCTGCGAAAGCTGGTATTGTTAGTTATGGTTAATTAGCAATGTTTGGAACCCAATTAAATTCATGTGCATAGATGGTGTTTAATACTGGACTACCACTCTCTTTGCGTAACTGCAAATATGTATCGTACTAGGAATATTACTCGTATTGACAGCTCCTCTCCATATTCCATCCCTCCATACACCTCTATACTAGTGACAAAGGAAAATTCTGGGTTCACAATCATGATCCAATCCGTTCATCTCGTAGATCTGAGCATGTACGACTATCCGAGGAAACATGTAGGACATATAAGTACGTGTTCTATTTGTTTTAGTATATTTTGTTAAGTTGGATATGATATGGATAATTTAGGACAAATTGCAGATACGTGTAGATACAATAAGACGTTAATAGGAGTCCAAAATTAAAATTGCCATAATGTTTACATGAATACTTAAATAATGTCCATTGATTTGTATCTTTTGAATGGTAATATAATAGGAGTATAATATGGTAGAAATAATATCTTCGGATAAAGAACGTATCTATGTATCCGTATCGAATCGTCCTGTGCCCTTTTTTATGATTCATAACCTTTCACAACTGTAGTAATGGAGCTGAATCAACTACCTTTCATTTGGGCAATTTTGACCCAGTTTGAAACATAGAAATTTCTTTTTAGAGCACAACAAAGTGCCTGGGGACAAGGTAATATTGACATAACCATTTGGTTCTTTTACATAAACACAAGGACAATGATGTAACTGGGGACCCAAATGAGAGAAAGTGTGGGATTTATACATTGGCCTTTATGGCATCACATGGTTGGGCTGAATAGGCTTTTAGAGCATCCCTACAAACTCCCTAAATTTTTTTTTAAAAAACAAACTAAACAGTGCACATTTTTTATTTTACCAACCCACATCTCCAACAATTCCTCCCTATTTAATTAAATAATGGGAAAGTGAGAGAGAGAGAGAGAGAGAGAGAGAGAGAGAGAGAGAGAATAAAAAATAATGAGAGAGAGAGAGAGAGAGAGAGAATTAAATAAGGAGTGGGTAGTGAACAGTGCCTCCCCAAATGGAAGAGATTTTAGGGAGGCACTGTAGCAAAAGTTATTTTAGGGAGAGGTTTAGAGAGTTTCTTGGGGCTTGATTTTGGGGTTTGGCTCCCTAAAATAGGGATTTAAGGAAGTTATTGTGCTTGCTCTTAGGCAGTGCTCCTACGGAGTTAACTGCAATATGCATTGTACCATGAAATATGAATATTACTGGAGCGGGGTACCTGTAGCGCTCTTCACTGAATCACTAGCTGCACAGTGCAACCTCCCAAAACGACGTCTTTTGAGGGGCTAGTCATGGCTTCCAAATCTTGTACATCTAGTGGGGCCAATTTCGGGGTCCCACACAAACGATTTGAATCGTTCAATAATTTAAAATCATTGTTCGAGTGGCTTTGAAAATAATCAGGCGATCAGATAATTATAAGTAATTGATCTAAATCGTCCAATTTTTCGTCGATTTTTCTCGTCACCTCTTACTTTTGCGAGGAAAAACATATATTTAGTGACAAATATTTTCTCTCGTCGAAGACATGTTTTCTTGTAGTGTGTGTTGTGTCTGTTGGTTAAAGAACTTAGTATTCATAAGCGATATATTATGGTTTTGATAATCATAGAAAAAATATTGAAATAAGTAGACAGAATAACACTAGCTAGAGTTAGAACTTAGAAGTTAGAACGATATTTTACATCCGAAATGCATCTGTTTTTCGACCATAGGAAATAAAAGTGAGATTTGAGCTGCTCACTTAAAACAGAAATGGATAGATCTGTCGAAACCCCTCAGGTCTTATCAACTCTTTGGAGTGTAGTTCATACGGAGCTTTGCTCAGATTTTAATTCGGCTCTCCGTAAGTGGGCTATGGGATTGCGTCCCAAAATTAGTTGAGATGTGCGTAAACTAGCCCAAACACGTGAGTTATAAAAAAGAAATGAAAAGGGTCGTGAAACATAGAAAGAACATCAATTGTACGGAAAGCATTTTATATCTAACTTTTTCCCCTTGTTTATTCCCAGGAACAAAGATCCAAATGAAACGAAAACAAATTAGAGGAAAGCAAGAGAGTACAACACTGCATGAAAATAGTATCTCTTAGTCCCAGTCCGGTTGGTTGGTGGGTTTGCTCTCCACACCATTGACCCGGTTAGATTCTTGTGGTCAGCCGGAAGAAAGAAATTTCTTGTGAATCCCAGGTTCGAGCGACATAACTTGCCTTTGACTGAACCGGGAACTGGGAGGAAACTAGATGAGGTACGAGTAAACTGACCCGAATACCCTTGAATCTTGATCGTCGGAGAAAAAGAAAGAAAATTATTGAGCTTACGTGTTTACCCCTGAATTTCTACCACAGTTTTGGGCATTGCTTTATTATCTTCCACCAAACTTTGCGACTCCAGAGTCGGAGTCAGGATTTGTATGTAGTAGGGTCCAATACTTGAGTCATTAAGGATTCGGTCAAGTTTGGCAATGATAATAGACAGAAATTGATTTTCAACTGGGTTCTCAAGAGTCAAGGTACTTTTCTGATGAATGTGGAGTCAAATGTCTAAAAACAACAAAAACTATAGCTATGCTGAGGGATTTGATTATGCATGTCCACTCCATACAGTGAAGAAAATGAGGAAACCATCTCATTCTTCTTGTGAGGACAAGGTGGCATTCAATAAACATATATCAACATGAGAAACTCTTCTAGGCTATGAATGTTTATTTTTTGGTTTGGCAGTTAGGGGTATCAGGATCAGCTTACGCGTACATTGACTAATCCTTTTTTCCGATTAGGTCAAAGGTAGGCCATCCACACCGGGACTGGAGGATTCACAAGAGATTATTTTCTTACGGCCTGACCACAAGAATCAAACCCGAACCCTGATTAATTGTGTGAGAGCAAACCCATAAACCAATCCCGCTAACCCTTTGGGGCTGGGGCTATAATTGTTTCTCTCTTTGTAATCACACAAGAAACAAGAGCATGTGGTTCAATTATAAAAAAGACATGGTTGAATTTTGTTCAAAGGAGTTCAGACTACAGAAGGACAAGGGATATAACCAACTGGCTGGAGTCATTAAACAAGGAAGTGCCCTGTACCATGTTCCCCTTACTAAGGCCAAACCATTTTTTTTTATGCATGTCCACTTTTTGACTTGTGAAATAAACAATGTAATTGGATCCACATTAAGAGGTAGTGCTTGTGTTTGCAAGTTATCATTTCTCTTTTGCATCGAGCATCATCCAAAAGTAGACTACTAAACGCATAATTCCAAACGACTCCTATTTTACCTAATCCACCATCTGAAAAGTCCTCTTACATCAATTGTGTTTTATAACTTAGTCCGCTTACGTACATTTCGACTGTAATTTCGGAGACGAGTTCTACAATCCTTAAGTGAGAGACCCAATTAAAGTAGAGGAAAGTCTCGTATAAACTGACCCTACAAAATTAAATACTGTAGCACTTAATGTAGGTTAACCTGGGTTGAAAGAGTGATGCAGGTTAGGAACCCATCTCTCTTCATATCTTACCTTATGAAGTGTTTTGTTCTCTTCCAAATTGTGACAATTTCTCTTAACCCTGTCAAAAATAAATTGTTTCTACCACCATACCTCCGATCGAACTCTAAAAATAAGCAAGCTACCGGAAGGTAAACTTCTGGCTACCCCTTTCAGTTTCTAATTCCTTATTTTCATTCTACTTGGGGCAATCTGAACTCTTGCCACATAATAAAAGAGGACCAAAGGCCTATGTAGACACCTCAACAAACACATGTTTTTGCAATTGGCTCCCTCTTTACGAAATTTCATTTTAGACACTCCAAATGAATACACTTTTATTGAATATTCTCACTTGTGTGCAATACAAGATTATACAAGTATACATTCACTTGTACACAATACATGAAACACCTCTCAAGAATAACTCTCACTCGCGCTTGAGAGCCTTCATTCCTACAATCACCCTCGCATGAGTGTCTGTCTCTCTCATGCCCTTACTAATGAACTCTCCGGAGAAAGAGTTCTAGAATTTTCCGGAATGTTCTAGCATACCCCTGAACACTCCGGTGAAGTCTGGAAGATTCTAGAAGAGTCTAGAATATTCTGGAAGAGTATGGAAGATTCTAGTGAAGTCCGGACCATTTCTGAAAGCATCCGGAAGCTCCTTCTGGAGAGTCGGTGATGATTCTCAATATCCATTGCCGACAATAGCTCAGCTAAAATCATCTAGTAAACCCTTATATTACCCTTGGAATTTGTAAGAAAGTTGAAATATATGAGTGTGTAAGGAATTAGTGTAAAAATAAGATTTCAACATCTTGTGATTTACATAACAAAGTTTTGAGGATTTTTTTTTTTTTTTTTTTCCTGGGGGGGGGGGGGGGTTGTATACCTTTGAGGAAAAACTTATCTTAGAGAAAAAGTTAATGGGTCTTACAACTTCTCTCGATCAAGCTTAAATGGCCCCCCTAGTGCAAAAATTATTGGTCGCTCGGGACACTATCATACGGTGTCACAACACTTTTGCTACCATACATTTATGTGGTGGTGTATGACTAAGTATATGAATTTCCCGTGAATATATCGTGGTGAAAGATATTGGGATACTACCATTAAATGATTGCTTCAATAGTAAATGGTGATATTAACACCCAAAATTAGTCAAGGTGCATGTAAACTGACCTGACCACTAGAATACAGCTCTATAGCCTACCTCTCCTATCCGCTTTTCTACAAGGTTTACTTTCTTCCTCCGACCACCAAGATTTGCTGGCATTTTTCATGGTGAACTTAAGGATCACCCAGTGTTCACAGTTAGAACTTGACCATAAAAGAGGCCTTAATCCATGGAGACCCAATCCTCATTAAATGGATTTCTGATTTGAAACTCATATACCACCCTATTTTTTATCCCCTCCTTTTATAGTTTGCCTCACATTTCACTTTCTTTCCGATTTTCACTCTACACGAAGCAATCAAATTAAAGAGGGAAAAAAAAAAAAGACCTAGTGGTTCTTAGAACATCTAAATTTCCCATTGCAAATTTCTTTGCAAAGAAAGTATGATTTTCATGAGAAGAGCTTGAAAGAAATCAAAACTAGAGAAAACCCATTTGAAAAATGGCTAAACCCAATGACTCAAAGTTCCACATAGCCATGTTCCCATGGTTTGCATATGGCCACATGACTCCATTCCTCTACCTATCCAATGAACTTGCCAAAAGGGGCCACAAAATCTCATTTTTGCTCCCAAACAAGGCCCAACTCCAATTACAACCCTCCAATCTCCACCCTGCTCTCATCACCTTCCACCCTCTGGTCGTCCCGCCCGTCGACGGCCTACCACCGGGCACCGAGACTGCGTCCGACATTCCCATTTTCCTAACCACCCACCTCGCCACCGCCATGGACCTCACGCGCCACCAAGTCGAAACCATTTTAATTAACTTGAAGCCCGATTTTGTTTTCTACGATACGGCTCGTTGGATACCGGAACTAGCCTCAACAATCGGATTCAAAACCGTATGCTACAATGCAGTTTGCGCGGCTTCACTGGCAATCGCGGTCGTCCCAGCCCGGAAAATTTACAAAGACCGGCAGCTCACAGCGGAGGAATTGGCAGTGCCACCCTTGGGATACCCGTCAACCACCGTGGTGCTCCGCCAACATGAAGCGCAAGCATTGTCATTCATATCATTTGAATTTGGCAGCGGAATTACATTTTACGATAGAGTAAAAACCGCTATGGAAAAATGTGACGCGATCTCTGTTCGCACGTGCGAAGAAGTAGAGGGAGAATTCTGTAATTACATAGGGACCCAGTTCGGAAAACCTGTGTTTCTAACCGGACCCGTATTGCCTGAATCGGATGAGAATCCCCTCGAGGACCGGTGGAAAAAGTGGCTAGGCCAGTTCGAACCCGGGTCAGTTGTGTTCTGTGCATTTGGGAGCCAGTGGGTTCTCGAAAAAGCCCAATTTCAAGAACTTGTTCTCGAGCTAGAGTTAACGGGCCTGCCCTTCTTGGTGGCGGTGAAACCCCCGGTCGGGGCAGCGACGGTGGAGGAAGGACTTCCAGATGGATTTGAAGAAAGGGTTAGGGAGAGAGGGGTGGTTTGTGGATGGGTTCAACAGCCTCAGATATTGGGTCATAAATCAGTTGGGTGTTTTATAAATCATTGTGGATTTGGGTCAATGTGGGAGAGTTTAATGAGTGAGAGTCAGATAGTGCTTGTGCCACATTTGGGTGACCAAATTTTGAACACTAGGTTACTGGCTGATGAATTGAAGGTTGCAGTGGAGGTGGAGAGAGATGAAAATGGGTGGTTTTCAAAGGAGAGTTTGTGCAAGGCTGTCAAGTCTGTGATGGATAAAGATGGTGAGGTGGGTGGATTGGTTAGGAAAAACCATGAGAAGTGGAGGAAAACCCTTGTGAGAAAAGGGTTCATGAGTGGTTATATAGATAGGTTCATAGAGAAGTTGCATGAGCTTTAGGTGTTAATGTAGATGACATGATCCTATTTTGCATGTACCGGTGTTCTGCTTGTCAAGATTCTCATTTGATACAATGGCCAAAAATGCACCGGAACACCAACAAATACAGAAGGAAGCAGGACTACATACACAAACAATATCCAGAATTTACCCAGAAAACTCAAATGAGTGCCTCAAATTCACTCGGGTATGAGCCACTCATTTGAGTTTTCTGGGTAAATTCTGGGTATTTGTTGTTTCAGGACACTTAGCATTTCTGTTATTTCAGTGTTGCTGTGTGAGTTGCTTGAATCAATTCTCAAAAAACTGACGCAACAAAGCTGGTTAATTGCTTTTAGACTTTTTTTTATGGATGTGAAGAATTGAGAAGGAAACTAACCTCATTCTCTTTTGCATGTTAAGAAGAAAGTGATGGAAGATAGAATTATATATCAGTGCCCAAGGCATATTCCAACAGTGAAGCTGCTAGTCATTCTCCATAGGAAAATCTACAAAGATTAGGAAATACAAAAAAACACTCCGGCATGAAATAAAAACACCAACTTTTTACTGCCTATCTCACAACTCACAAGCCTGGTTGAGGCCCTCCCATCAGTGTTACGAGAGAGGAGGTAGATAAGTTTCGTGTTTTACGCAGCGTCTACAACTGAAATCATGAAACTCGCGCCTCTTTGCCCTCGTATTAGTTCATAATAATACCTCTGCTTCCCATTGAAGGCACGTGAACTAAGAGAAATGCAGACAAATATAATATATACCTAGTTCAGGGGTCATAATGGAGAATTTCATAATCACTATTTCCCAGTTAAAAATTCTAGTAGTTATTGTTCCTCATCAACCAGAGTCTTCATCGTCAGTCGCAGTGAAATCTTCAACCACATCAGGCCTAGCAGTTTGTTTGTTCAATGAACTCAATTCCTCAATTTCAACAAGTAACAATGGGTCACAAACCACTTTTTCTGCCACCAGTATTTTCGGGCAACCTGAAGGAGGACAGATAAAATGGTCCAAGGCAATGGGCAACAGGCAGCACTAAAAAACAGTAATTAACAGGAAAATTTCATTAAACAACCCCAAATACCTGCTACAGGACATTGAGACTGTGTATGCTTGGACTTTATGTGATGCATGATAGCATTCTTTTCATATATGTGCTTGCAATCCACACTACACCAATACAGTAAAAGGATTAGTATAAGATACATAAATAGAAAGATTTATACAAAGAGAGAAACTTTAATGTTCCCACTTTATGTTTCAATTAAAAAATGTGTAATACAAGCACAATTTTATACCCTATGGTCATGATGAACCTTGACAGACTCGTGTACGAGCAAGAGCTTAAACTCCACTCTCTGGGCAACAATTGATTTAATGTTCAACCAACTGGACACACATCATGCTCGACAGCTCAAGTACAGAAAACAGATTTTAGCCCGGAACACAGATTACTGAAACAAGCTACATTCATTAACATGATTTTTTTTCTATATATCAGGTTTCTGCAAGAAAGTAGTCTTCTTTTTTGCTCCTTTAATAGAGATAAATGGGAACATACACTACCAGTCCACCAACCTCAAGGGTTTAGGAACAGCCTCTCAGGTTTTTCAAAAGACTAGACTGACTAGTAAATGTTTCTGTAGCAAAATGAAACTCGCAGTTAACGTCTTACCCTTATGTTCACGTTGGAAATGAGGTTTTTAACATCTATGGACTATGGAGGCAAATATTAACAAATAGTAACTAGCAGCTAGCTGTGACGTGGAAAGAAAATGTTGATATTCACTCCGACACCACAAACTCATAAACATTCACATTTTACCTGCGAACAGGATTTTCGAGTTCAGTGATAGGCTTTCCAGTCAATGGACAACTGATGTTCAGGAGATTGCTTTGTGTACTGGTCATTACAAGATCCTCCTCCTCTTCACCTGGCATTGGCTGTCCTGCATGATGAACTTTCTACAGGAGAAACAAAGAGTTACATCAAACAAAATAAATAAATAAATAAAAACATTTGAGAAGGTACATCTTAGCAAATAGCAAGAAATAAAACTTGAAAGCACCAAGACAACAGGTGGAACATGGGACAGAAGGATGAGTGTAATGGCTAACAACAGATGGCAAATGGAAATCCTGTAGTGCAACAATCAGGAACATCAAGCTTCTCATTCATGCATTCACTTCTTAAATACATCATTTTTCTAACAGCAGTAACTATCTAAACATTCTCATTTTACACGATTTTCGGAACCATGAACTTCTGGACTTCCCAACATTTAGCACCATCCTGTTTGAATTGACATCCTAGTGTATTTTGATCAAACACATAAAAAGGCATAATGGCTAACAACAGATGGCAAGAGGACATGACACACGGAAACGGAAATCCTGTAGTGCAACTATCAGGAATATCAAGCTTTTCATTCATGCATTCACTTCTTAAATATCATTTTCTCTAACAGCAGTAACTATCTAAACATTCTCGTTTTACACGATTTTCAGAACCATGAACTTCTGAACTTCCCAACATTTAGCACCATCCTGTTTGAATTGACATCCTCCGAACAGTTCCTAGTGTATTTTGATCAAACCCATAAAAAAGTTTCCAAATAAAAGACATTTTTATTCTTTTAAGTGTAACACGTAAGTCCCTAAAGGAACCAAACAGGCAAGATGTTCTGCAGAAATGCAAACATGCTACTGTCGGCGGGTTGGGGGAACAATGATTATATGAAATGCAATCAGTGTAATCTTTTTCTTTCAAAAATCCGGCAAGGAAACATACCCAAATCGCTTCCCTAAACTGGCGTAACAACATATGATTTTGGGGAATTGAAGACGAATTAGCCTTGGACTTTGCAATCTCATCATCAAACAACTTCTTGAAATCCGTTGCCTGCATTTTAGTTGTCAAAATAATATATATTCAAACGAACTAACACGTATTTATCCACGAATATGAGAAATGCAAGTCCAATTCCACAAGAACTAAAAAGAAAAGGTGAATGTTGTTCCCAACAGTGAAAAAACAGTTCTAAGGCACCTCTTCTCTAAGCTGATAACCATCCCCAACAGATTGAATTGCTGTGGATAAATGTGTACAATCCTCATAAGTTGCCAACATTTGAAGCACACCATCTTCAAGCTCTTTAACCTGCAATAACATCCAGAACAACGATTAAAATGAAGTCGCATAGATACATATTTGAAATAAAGTGATTAGATTAAATTCTGAGGCTCACTTATTGGGGGCTTGCGAAACTAGAGTAAAAGATGGATTCAAACTTCAAAGTAGAAAAGATGTAAATTATTAATTATTGGAACCATCATGTATTTGTCTAGCTACAATCCGCACCGGGAAAGATCTAAACTAGTGCCAAACAAGCAGTTTTTTCCGAATCTCCTAGAGCTTTCAAACTTAACATAATACATAGACACTATCAAATCCGAATTTTGACTTTTCATTTAGCAATAACATCAACTCTTTACATTTGTATCCACAGCTATCCAAACAGAACCTCAGGGTCAGTTATCATCTTCCCAAGGGAAAATTTACAGTACAACTCAACTCTTTTTTTCAAATAATAGGCTGTCCGGGCTAGCTTATGCACACCTCTACTAATCTAGGGTCATGAAGTTAACGATTACACAAACCTCCATTGGTCGAGCGTTTTTTGCTGGCGTGGAGTCGAACCTATGTGTTCAGCAAGGGCACTTTACTATTCATTAAGGGGGTTTGGACTATTATATTTGTTGAAATGTAATTTGGTTTTTCTTTACGATTTTTTTGTACTGGGTCACTTGGGTCAGTTGACAGTTGGGTGTGACCAATCTATATGAAAATCTACTTAAATTTGTGCTTGTGGGAGTAAGTAGATATTATAGCTCAACAAGACAGAACAAATCAGGCCCAATAAAATCTTACCGAGTAAAAAACCTTAAATTTATAAAGAGTTTTGCATTAAAAAAGATTTTATGTATGATTTTGTCGCCGCTGAACTCAAATCTTGGAGCGGCCCCTCGTGTTCAGGAACTAAGCCCCTACTTACTATACCATACTCCCACTCGACCAATCCCTTCGGCTTACAATAAAACCAAAATTGACATCTTATACTTTGACGATACCAAATTTTATTCTAGGGTTTATCAGTAAGTACCATCTGGGTCTGATTATCTCTCTCCAAGTCGACACCAACGTCCTTCATAATCATCATAACTTTCCGGATTTCCTGAAACAAAGGGGAACCCCAAAATTCAACCATTAGCTTTAAACAGGGTTAGGATTTGAAGAAGAGGGGTTGAACTTACAGCCAGTAGGGATTGATTGTCGGAGAATAAATTTTTGGCGGCGGATTTGACTCTCGAGGCGGCGCCACTGGGGCGAGTGGCGGAGGTCGATGCCATTTATTTTTTTCGTGCTGCAGTTTCGCTCAAGCTAATTCGTTTTCCAAGACGAGGGATTGCATTTCGACTGTGTGGGCGGGGGTTTTGTTGAAGTATTTGGAGGGAAAGATTCGTTTAGTGGATGGGTCGGATTATAAGTTTTCGGACTTTGCCACCTCAACCCGTCTAATAATTAAGTCGGATTATTTTTTATTTTTTATTTTATTTTTGCATCAATCTTTTGAAAATTATTGGTTTCGTTAGTAGTATTTTTTCTATTATCAACTATCTTAGAGTTAGTTTGTATGGGACTTTGCCCTCCTTTTTCTTTTTTAGAAAAAAGTAAAAAATATCATTCAAGACGCTAGCCGGCAACGATTGCATCGAATTACATGAATAAAACAAAAACTACTAAAAAATGACATATGCACGCTAAACGGCTCGGACACACCTACCAAAGCAGACCGCGCGCCTCGAGTCGGGATGATTGAATCCTGTCAAGAGCAAACAGTAGAGAATCCCAACAAATTCCCAGCTCAAATCATTACACACAGAGATGTAATCAACAACGAAAAAACATTCGCCAGACACTACAACTAACAAAACAAAAGATAGAAAATAAACACACTGATCAAAACGCACTGAACTGAGTCAAACCAAGTTAGCCGTTGCTGAGTCACACCGAGTCATCCGAGTTACACTGGGTTAAGACAGTCGCTTCTCTGGGTCCAAGATCCAAACACCACAGCCACTGCTGCCAACTGTTTATGGGAGTTATCTGCCAGAGGGACCTAAAACCACCCAAAACTTCATCTCCAAGTCACATATGAGCCAAATCAGCTGCCAGTGGGAGGAGTGGCGGAGGAAAGGAGATGCGGTCAGGGCCGGCCCTGAGATTTCAAAGGCCTAAAGCAAATTTTAATAAATAGGCCCCTCATTTTTTTCCCCAAAATATTCAATATAGGTGACTAACATATTTAAAAAATAATAAATGTGGTATTTTAACTTCGTAAGTTAACTAAACAAATTTTTAAATTTTTTTATACCATTCTGACAAAAGGAATCAAACATAACAAGTCCCGCTCATTTTCAAACTAACCACATTGTTAACTTTAATTGTAAAATAGTAATATTTACAGCAAGAACAGGATTCATTAACATTTTTAATCTAATAGAAAAAGAAAAAGAAAAAAAAGGATATAAAAGACTAATAGATGATACGAATACAATAGAAAAAAATTAACATTTTTAATCTAATAGAAAATTAAGAAAAAAGAATAGAAAAGACTGAGAGATTAATAGGAGTAAATAGAAAAAACAAGAAAAAGGAAATTAAAAAAATTAACATTTTTAATCTAATAGAAAAATAAGAAAAAAGAATAGAAAAGACTGATAGATTAATAGGAGTAAATAGAAAAAACAAGAAAAAGGAAATTCTGCCAAAAGGACTCAGCAAGTATTGAACCAAGGACCTCATGGTTATAATGAGCCACACTCACCACTGAGGCAGAAACCATGCTTATGTTAGGCTTCGGAAAATTAAATATATATAGTATAAGTTTCTTATCTTAAAGTGGGCCCTTAATATTTTGGGCCTAAAGCGGCCCCACCTCCCGCTTAGGCCAAGGCCGGTGCTGGATGCGGTGGAATGGCGAGGCGGTGAGGAAGAATATAGTGGAGGCGAGGTGGGGGAGGAAACATGGAGGAGATGAGGAGACGAGGAAAAGGGAAGGGCTTTAATTTGGGAGAAAACCCGGGCAAGAAGATGACGGATGGTGGCCGGCAAGGAGGAACGGTAGGGAGGTGGGGTCAAAGTTGCCCTCCTTGGAAATGGGTCAAATGAGTTATGATGCGGTGTTACATTTTTTTTTTTACAATTTCGATATAAATTTGTAACAATATGAATCTATCTGATTAATCTAGTTTTGGAGATGATAGATGTTTTCAATGAGGTCTTAAATGTGAATGGTAGGAATGTTGACATGAGCTTGAAAAAGCCCACAAAATGGCTGGACTTTATGGTATAGTCCAAAAACTACTCCACTTTGTTACGATGTCCTTGGGGGGACAAATACCAAACTACTGGAGTAATAAAGAAGATATCATTCCGAAGAAAATACTACTAGTAATAATTAATTCTTATCGTTGAAAAAAAAAATAAAAAAAAATTAATTCTTATCTTTATAGGATTCCACTTAACTCCACATTTGAGCGCACACAAGAATGGAAAATTAAAACAAGGCTCGTTTGGGAGCTTTTTTTTTTTTTTGCATTTTGTATTGTGAATTGTAGATTTTTGGATGTTATGGTCGTAACAGATTATCTAGGTCATAATTTGATTGATCTTATAATTTTTGTCAAATACTTCTACTACTTTGTTCACTTAAGTTCGAATAATAAATGCAACCAATAGTGTTTACAAAAATGGATTATGCATTGTATGGATTTTTTTCCCTGTAATTAGCACTTTTTATCGAACATTTAATTTCTCGTAATTTACTATTTTGTTTGTTTGGAAATTAAGATATTTATAATTTTTCTTTGCCAAAAAAGTAAATAAATTCAGGACTGAAAATTATTTGTAAAACAAGGAGAATGGACTGTAGGCAAAAAAATGCGCAATTTTTTCATCTAAAACTCAAGTTTTGAAGTCTAAGATCTAGTTCTGGTCTTGAACCAGGTCGGTTAAGGGGACTCTTGACCTTTCTAACGGTGATGGAGACATCATCAAGATGTAAATCCGGTGATGATACTATGGCATGATAAGATCTTGTGACAATCTTCCACCCACCTCTACAAGCTAGTGAGAGGGATGAACGTCTTGTAGTTTCTTTTGCTTTTCTTGTATCTAATATATTATTGCAGAATGAAATTTCGCGACGATGGCCGTGGGAGCGACATATGTCCCTTGACTTTTTACTATTTTTTATTTTATGAACTCCAAAAATATTGTAATGATTTCAGTTTCCTAAACGGATGATTTTGATATGAATTATATGTTGTTAATCATTTCCTTTTCTATCCCAACAATAATAATTATTACAAACGCAACAAGGAAAAGGAAAAAAATCACTGTAGTATATTTTTGCTTCCAATCCAACATGCATACCAAAACAAGAAGGAAAAATAATTTGCTTTAAGGAATGATTTGTCAAGGAATCAAGTAAACTGATAATACAACGTCTTTTTTTTTTTTTTATAATTATTATTCCTTTTTAAGGGAATGATTTGTTAACAAAGTCTACAAGGAATGATGTGTCTCATATTCTTTTTCATTTCAAACTCTATAAAATTCGTGTTGAGAATGCTATTCTCGCACACCGACGTGATAGCTCGCGTTTCTTGTGCAACGACTTGCTTGCCATTCTTCTCTCTTGATTAGTTAGTATGAATGTTAAACTCACATTTGTACAGTTCTAATTTTTTTTACTGTTCTTTATTTTTTGTGGCTTTACATTACTGATATAGATGATTTGTGTAAGACTAACCAAGTTGTATGTTACCTGCTAATATCCCGTTACGTTACCTGCTTCATAGGTTTTTTACCACAGTGTATGATTTGGCAATGGTACAGTAGATTCGCGGTGTTTTTGTATTTGAAAAATCCTTTTCTTTTGATATCTCATAAGTGTTCTTCTCTAATAGGTTGTTTACAGGATGGATCGTGAGAATATTGACTCTAATATAGATCACTCCAATTAATCGGAAAGACAAATTGAATGTCAAAGACTCAAAATGCTCCCGATGATCGATCAAACAACGAAAAAGCAAAAGCAGCATGCAGTGTGAGATTTGAATCTTATGTGAGAAGAATTTGGCCTATCAAAAGAACACCAATCACTCCATCGGTAATTGCCATGACTTTGTATGCAGATTTCGTATTTTCTCTTTATACAAATTTTTAATACTCGACCATTCCATATGAACTAAAGGAGAACATATAACCCGTCTTTAATACACTTGCGGTTACTGGCTTATTCAAATCGGCCAATGATGAGCCCAAAATATAGACATTTAGAAATCCATATAACACATGTCGTTAGTTCTTTATTGTGGTTAATTAAATATTATTGTTGTTTTTTTTAATCATTCACTTTAAATTATTACTTTGCAGGAAAAAGATGATAACAACTCATATTTCGGCCGTTGGATTTGTTAATGTTCGAACTCAATCGTAAGGCCAACAAATTTCCATGAGAAGAAAATCTCCACCACTAATTATGAAGATTGCACATGACTATTGCTTGCCCAAGAAGGAAATTCCAAAGCTGATTGGTAACTGGATATTCGAAGGATTGAATTACACTTTGCTGCCTTGCTGGGGCAATGAACTTTAATGCAAATGCAAAGTCAGTGCAATGGCCAAAATATTTCCTTCCTAATTGTACTTACTGGTTTTAGGAAAAGGAGGATTCTCTTTAGTAGAGGATTTTATTCGGCAACTATAAAATGGAGACTTTATAGGGTTTTTAAGGGGGGGCAACATAGCAGCACTTCACGTAGATCAAGCACGGCAGAATTTCGGGAGGTCCACGGTTGGGAGAATAAGATGAGCAAAGGAGATTTTTGTAAGACTTTATTTTTACATATGCTAGGGTAAACATTAAAACTAGGGTTGATGATAAAACCTCGTGAATATTATTAATTGATTTTATGTATGAGATTTTTCATATATGCGTTAATTGTTTATTGTTCTTGACTCAATTCATTAGTATGCATGAAACTCGGATATGGATTCAATCGGTATAAATGGGTTTTTTTCCATGATTTGATATTTGCATATTAATTAAATTGCTTGGCTTATTAAAGTTGATATTTAAGTATGGGGTATCCACTGTGACTTGTTTTCACGGATACAGTGGATGATTTTGGCTTAAACTTTTGAAGCTGAGGAAGAACATATTTTCGTTAAATAAAAAAATGCTTATCATAATATTATCCACAGTGGTTAAGATTAGCTTCTAAAAAATCATTGTGTAGAATCATATGAAAAATCATTACGTAAGATTAATTAATATATTTATGAGTGTGGATTCCGAAACTCTAGTTACTTTTCTCTACCGTTAATCTCCACTATTTTTGCGGCCTATGGTGGAGTTGAGTGGGATTTTGTTTTCAGAGTTGATTCTTTGCTTCCTACTCAAAGATTTTGTTTAGAGACAGTGCTATTCAAGCATATATTTCCATGGTATGCTGATCTCACCTCATTTTTTTCTAAATACAAGACACACAAGATTGACCAATTCATTAAATTGCTTTTAACTGTGTCTAATAGTTTTTATTGGGAAGATCCATACATTGTTAATTACAAGAAGAGGATAAAAAAAAAATTTAATTGTTCTTCTTCTTTGCTGCTCATAGTGTTTTAATTTTTAGTTTTTAATTTTTTTCCCCATCAAGTCTTTGTTTTCCCTATGTCGCTAACCAATTGCCGGACATAAAAGAGAAACTTATTCATCACTTGAGGTAACTCCCTAAACTTATCACGATTTATTTATTTTTGCTACATTGAGGACAATGCATCATTTAGGTTTGGGGGGAGACTATTATTTTTGAAAAAATTGTATGCTGTAATTGTAGTTTTTCAATCATTATTAATTTTTTTTTGTTTTTTGTGCCAATTAGAAAAAAAAAACTAAAAAAGAAGAAGAAGTCATTTTTGTTCCAAACAACGCTCAAGAGTACCCATTCATCTTAGTTGTGAATATTTGCTGCCTAAGCATGAGAATTATATTGGAGTCTATTATGCTATCTTCTTCGTAAGGTATTCCATGTCTTCATGTTTGGAAAAAAAATTGTACTAATCTTTGAGAGATGATTTTAGGCCATCTTTGTTTATTTGAGCCTTGTTATATTCTTCTTATTCATCAATCCCTAGGAGCCAAGTTGAGCTTTTACATAAATTAACCTTTCATTTGTTAACTCCACCATCCAAATTGTTTTGAGACATGAGCGGGATCTTTTGTTAAAAAAAGGGCAAACCAATGGAATGGATTGAAAGAAAAGAAAATTCAAAATACAAAAAAAAAAAAAAAAGAGAGAAGATTTTCCCAAAAAAAAAGAAAAAAATTTGGACAAGAGGAGGATGAAAAAGAAAATAATTCGAAGAAAAAATTGAAGTCCTCACAGTGCTGAAATTGAAGAAGTGAAGCGTGTTGTTATATCCTTACGCCCTATGTGTCATGTTTATCCCATGCCACATGTTCTCAGAACATGCAATTTTTCTTACCTTTACCATCTACTTACACTATTTTACCATTACCCTTACGTTACAACCCAATAAAAGTCCTATTTGATCTTGAGATGGTATGGTCTGAAAGTGAACATGTCGATGGGGGTTCATAGTGTGGTGATTTCTTTTCTTCTCAGTATTTTAGCATTCTTTTCATGAGACTACTTATTCTTTCAATTGAGCGTTTTTCACATAACACCATAATGTGCGAGATATTTTGATTTTGAATAACACATACTCCTCTCGCACATTAATTGAGAGTAAAATTGCCCCAAATTTGAGTGATTTATTTGTTGAGTGCATTATCCTGTGAGATTTGAGTCAAAGCGTATTTCTGATAGAGAGTTGGATCAAGTCCATCTTTGAAGCTTGAATTGTGTTTATGCTGGCTAACTTTCTCACACACTCTAAACTTATAGTGACATGGATGTCTTTTCTTGTTGCTAGCATTTGCGACTTTGATTATTTTTCATTGTGGATGTGTTAAGATTCACGACTTCATTTTTTTTAACTTGGTACAATTGGATGATAAGATTCATAATAATTTTCATGGGTAGATTTTCGAATTTTGTGGGTAAATTCACTGCAAACCCTCACGAGACTATAACTTGTCCACTAGGGCCACCTAGGGGTTCAAAGGCTTGTTGCATATGCTAAATGCAATCGGACTCCTCCGAAAAAAAGATTAGTTTGTGTTTTTCTTTTTCTTAATTTCCTTTTGTTTCTTTTGCTCGAGGACTAGCAAAATATAGGTTTGGGGGTATTTGATGAGCCTAAAATCTTGACACGTAGCAGTCCTTATATCCATACTGTTAGTTTTTTATCGTGCTTAATAAGATAATATTATTATCTTTCTGTTCATTTACATTGAATAATATATTTTGCAGAAAAATATGATAAAGAGAACTAATTCAAGAGATGGGCCGAAGATGTTATTGGAAAGTAAGGAGAGATGCACCAGATATAATTTCCATCATAAGGATTTGATCATGCACGAGATGTTTCGGTGGGATTCTGCTTATTCTATTACCTTTGCCGAGAATTAGACATCCAAATGGAGTATTTGACTTTCCATAGAAGTTTAAAGCCCAAGGATTGGAGGCCAAGACAAATTAGAAATTAGTTAGGCAATCCAATTCATTGCCCGAAATATAGGATTTGATTATGGAAGGGAATGATTTTTGCTTTACAAATTCAAGACAGCTTATATATATGGACGGACAGTGGGGTTTTGGGGAGAATTCGGCTGGGATATCACACATTATTCGACCGCGGCTGCGGCTAAGGTTACGGCTTGGGGAGAAATAGAAGAGCAAAGGAAAATTGTAAGATTATTACTCTATTAGATTCTAGCCAAATACTTGACTTGTTTTTATCTATGAACGGCTAGATCTCTAGACTATGGTTGAGGATGAAACCTCATGTTTCGTAGTAAGTATTCACAGATTTTTATTTATTTTTCGAATGTTTGGTTTAATTGAATAATCGTTCTTATCTCATTATAATTAAGTTAGTAATTTTGGATATGGATTCAATCATGTTTTTTCCATGATTTGAGATTTCTAACTAATTATTTAGCCCTGTTATGTTGCTTCTAATTTCAAGCACTGGATATCTTTTGTGATTTGTTCGCGAACGGATACATATGATTTTTTGGTCTTGAACATTAAGGCGAGGAAGAGCGTACACAAGTTAATTTTATTAAACGGTCTTAACGATGATATTTTCCATGGTAATAGAGTTTAGCCACCAAATTACTGTGAAGAAGTGTCGGAAAATAAAAAAAGAGTTTGTGAATAATCGCTACGAATACATGAGTGTGGATTTTGAAACCTTAGTCACTTTTCTCGCATCAAGTTCGTTGAATCGTCAATTTATTTATTTGTTTTCACTATTGCTTATTTAATATTTCGTTTAAAAATCAATCAAAACTTTTGTCAACTAGGTTAGGGTTCAATTAGTTTAAATTTATTTAGTTTTCCTATTAAAAAATTCACAAGTCCCTGTGGGTTCGACCTCGCTCTCACCATACTATATTACAATACGATTCGTGCACTTGCGAGTACATTAAAATTTAACAACAAGTTTTTGTTACCAATCGTCCCAGCAACGCATACTACACTTGTGTGGTCCTGGTGTGCACATCCGAGCAGTTAATCTCAGCAATCAACGACTCGGATGGACGGCTCGAATCTGCAAAGTACCGGAATGAAATTATGACCATTGAAAACACATCCAATGGCTTAGATGCCGCACACCAGTGTCCCCGTTTTCCTGATTGAGAGATTTTGTGGGATTTGAAATTCGAACTTAGGCAAAATGTGTTTTCCTCCAATGTGCAAATTGGAAATTTCTACTTTTATTAGTTAATAAATGATTAACTTCTTTGAGGAGACACGCCATTTTAGCTATTTTAAACAAATAAGAGAAGTGCGCCAACCCAAAAAACCCAACTACAAGAGGAGAAAATAGTCTATTAGGCTTTCCTTTCGAAAAATGAAATTAATTCCATGAATTGTGGCATATGTCAACTGATATTGATTTTAAGGCTTTCAATAAGCCTTGGGCTAAATTATAATTTTTTTATTTTCTGGATTATTTTTAATTTATTTTATTTTGCCGTGGTCATGCGTAGCACGCGTTCGGCTAAAATCCAACTATGGCCTAGTTTTCCACTTGATTTTATCAAAATCAACACTAGATTTTATCAAGTGAGGAAGAAAGTTTGATAAAATCTGAGATTTTTGCACTAAAAAATCTGAGATTTTATCAACTTTCTTCCTCACTTCATAAAATCAACCCTCCATATGCAGTATCATCATGAAATAGTAACAAAAATTCAAAACAAAACCATGTGCTATGCACCACGCGAAACGGTAACTACTAACTAGGCCTTTATCAATTTCGGTTCATAATCCTGTTATGCACGAGAATTACTGTTTAATTATTAATTTGGCTTTATTAATGCACATGATTGGGTAATTTTTTTCACATGATGGAAATTCGTGTCTTAATTCTGATTTAAGATTGTTTTTGTTATAATAGGTGAAAAGATTGTTATGTCAATGCAAGGGAAAGAGCCAACCTACCAAAAATGAGAAAAACTTGGGTGCCGATTGAGTATCACGTGTGCTCAGCGCGTATCTTGGCCGTCTAAAAGAAAGTGGGAAGAGAAAAAGGAGAGAGAGGAAGGGAGAAATCTGGGCCGTCCAAAACACTTTAGAACGATCAAAATTGGCGCCTGGGCACCATGTGTACCATACCCTATTTGCACCCAAAATTTTCTCACCATGAAGTAATTGGCGTGCCAAAAAAAGATTACTCGAAATTCTCAGCATTTTTATGTTAATGGCTAAAAATAAACGAAGTTCTTGCAATTTATGTAATTGGCTGAACAAATAAAAAAACAAAAAGTGACCTATATATTACCGACAAGTGGCTTAGACAATAGTTGGTTTACATCCGTGCATAGCACTGGTTATATGCTAGTTTTGTTTTATTTTACATACATATGTATCTTTAGGGGAAAAAAAAATGTTTGGGCATTTAGTTTTAACTCTATATATACCTTGGCGGGAGATTTCCAGTCTCTCTCTCTCTCTCTCTCTCTCTCTCTCTCTCTCTCTCTCTCTCTCTCTCTCTCTCCATGGAGGACACACCCGTAGCTTCAGAAACAGCGAATCGTGGCACGGTTACTTCCAAATCTCCACTTCTACCAATCGCTTTCTTTCAGTTTCCATGTATTTCTCCTCAATTAATGTTCTAGCATTATCATTTACTTCGCTTTTTTGCTTAAACAGAAAAGAACTAGGTCTCAGACTACTGCAACAGCCGTCGCTGATCGAACAACCAAGGTGAGCGGAGACAATCGCGGCGAGACCAGCGATCGCAGTGATCAGAGCCGTAATCAAGCGGAATTTGACAATTCTTTTGATGATTTTGAGGGGCTCGTTCGAAACCGAAGCAGAACAGGACTTCAGAAGGGGCTTCTGCTGCAGCACCCGTTGATGGTCAAAGCTTGATCGGTAATTTCCGTTGTACTCCTTCGGGTCTTCTGTTTGGAATAACGGGAGGTAACTATTGGTGCTGAATTGTGCTTAGAGAACACTGCATAGAGGTTAACAAATAAATGCACAAAAAAAAGCTTAAGAGTTTGGATAAATATGTAGCATGACCAAATGATTATTGCATACACAAACATACTATTTTCCGTATAAATAAAAAATATAAGCATGCACAAGGTCAAGTTAACCATGCTTCAACTCAAGTCTGATCCTCTGTTAGACCAGGTAAAAAACTTTACAAAGCCTGACCCGTTATTTGAAATTGGTTTTGGTTAGGAATTTGGCTGCGAAATTTTTGCTTGCCAAACAGCAGGCCCCAATATCAAGGAAAAACAAATATATACCTTCATGGCATCCATGTACTCCCAAACATCATCAATGACGTAGGTACTTAAAATTTGATCCGTGGAAAACTCTCTTAGTATTTGCAACATTCTACCAAGATGTACCTCAGAAGAGTCATCAACATATTCAATTCTACGCTGAATCCATTTTTTATGTATCGATTTTTATTTGTAGTCTTTCCTTTTTCCTTTTTATGTATAAAGGTTAAGTTTCTTCGAGAAAGAAATGTAGGTGTGGTAATCCATAGTGAGCAAGAACTAAATCAAATTCGCATGCAAGGGGTAAGCCTACAAATGCCATCATTTTCTTTTTCTAAATATGTTTTCTAATGGTGTTATTTATTTAATTAATCTAGTAACTTATTTAAGGAAAATGCAAAGAAAAAAGAAATTTCTAAGGGAAAGGAAACTACAAGCATTGTGAAGGGTGACGGAGAGATTCCTTATTTTGTGAAACACAACCAACGTGGAGTACCCTTATTTTGTTTTGTTACATTTTGTACATGGGTTTAACTCTATCTTGAAGTGTATTTTTTTATGACTAATTTGGTTTACTTTCAATGCAATATGGTATTAGTTTGGATTTAATGTGGTTTGGATAATCGTTGATTCAATCTCTTGGCAATAGTGTAATGTTTTCATCAATCAAACCACGTTCGGGCGTGCCATCTAATGGGCTATCGAAACGTGTTGTGTCGTGCCATCGGCACGGGTAATCACTAGTCTATAATACAATTCAGCTCACATTTTTAGTGGGCGGCTGAGATCAATTCAATCCAATGGTCCAAAAAGGGCGGATTTTTTGGGGTAATTAAGGGAGGCAATAATATAGTTACATCTAAAAGGAATGATTTCTCATGGGATTTATTTGATTGCTGACCAAAAATCATAATACATTCTCATAAGGAATGATTTGCATCTTGCCTTACATTTATTAATCCTTATTGGATTAAAAAATATTGACTACCAATTAGTCCGAAAATCCGAATCTCTTATAATAACAAAAGCGGACTACTAATCGTTACTTTCTCTGTGTCCGGTGTGTCACTATATGTGGATGCTACTGCTTTTTCGATAAATTGGTAATTGCTTATCACGAATTTGTTCTTTTCACATTTATAGCTGTTATCCAATACATTGAACTGGATGTTGGGTATAGCAATCAATCAAACCATGTGCGGGCATGCCATCGGCACGGGCTATCGGAAAGTGTTGCGTTGTGCCATCGGCACAGGCTATCCGGAATCATATGAATTTGAGAACAATAAAAATCGGCGGAAAATTAGGCAAGAGAAACCCAAATTTATAAAAGAATTTACCATTGAAATAGTATGGATTGCAGAGTTATTTTAAGAGCAATAACAATAGGCTGATAAACATTAAAATCAAAATAAACAGCAAATTAGATTAGGGCAATTAAAAAGTAAAAAAATTGCTGTTGATTTTAATATTTTGGGACACTTATAAATTTGTAGATGGTTTGTAAGTTAGCATTTTGACTTCTTAATGGAGGGGTTCCATTTTAACTAAAAATAAATAAAGAAGACTATCATCATTTGTCAACTGTTAATAAATTAAGGAATTTTTCACAAACTAATTATTGATTATAAAGTGACAGCTTTATTAGCTTATTGGAGAAAAACAAGTATAACCCTTTTTAATTTGTTAATAAATTAAGGAAATTTCAATAGTGTGAGATTGAGACAGTGAAACTTGATTTGGGGGCCCTGTAGCGCCCCACAGCGCTATAGGGTTGTAGCCCCAAATCGTGGCCGTCCCAAAGTGTTTTCAACGGTTTGGATTTGTAGTTGCTCTATTACGAGTAATAAAGCTCTATTACCGGTAATAGAGCAACTGCAAATCTAGACCATTGATTACTAAGGTGGACGGCTACGATGGAAGCTACAACTCTGTAGCGCCATAAAGCGCTACAGGGCTCCGGGACTCATGAAACTTGGCAACGGATCCAGAAATTTAAATTAAGAATCTATGGACACGGCGGGGATGCTTAGAAGGAAAAAAAGGATGCTGCCTTTGCAGGTTGCTTTTAATACCGAGCACGTAGAGATAAAATTTGACTTCTAATGAAACACACAATTTTGTTGGCCTTTTTCAGACATTCTTAGGACTTCTGATCATGGACAATCTAACCATCTATGGCCATGTGAGTTGGTTTCTTTTATTTTTTAAATTAGTAATGGATTTGACTGTGTGTTTCATTTGTAACTCATCGAGTATGTCATTTTCTTTTTAGCTCAATGGAGAATTGGAGAAAACTGTAAGATGACCTTCAACATATTCAATTCTATGCTGAATCCATTTTTTATGTATCGATTTTTATTTATAGTCTTTCATTTTTCCTTTTTATGTATAAAGGTTAAGTTTCTTCGAGAAAGAAATGTAGGTGTGGTAATCCATAGTGAGCAAGAACTAAATCGAATTCGCATGCAAGGGGTAAGCCCAGTGGCAGATCCAGGATTTTGTTGTAGGGGGGTCACTCCTTCAAGACCAATCTTATATGTTTCAAGGCCCTAGACAAACTCATGCAAATTATCATTATTAAATTAAAAAAAGAGCATACATGTCTATACACACAATACATACATACATATATATATATATAAAGAAACTAACAATTAATGTATTTTTGCGGGAAACTTGTAATTGTTTTGTGTAGCAAATAACATGCTTAAAATTGCAAGACACTCAAAATTGTGTGGAGAGGTTTTTTTAATCATTTAAAAGCAAAAGAAAAGAGTTTGTAGGGTTGGGGACTCGAACCTGTGCCAAAAAAGGGGGAGAGGACAGTGACTTACCACTGAAACAAAATGCTGTTCTAGGTAGAGTCGGGAAAGATTAATATATATTACAATTCTGTACTTCACTATCCGCAAAACAAAACATAAAGCGTGCGATTGTAGGCGGCAAGAGTCGAACCTGACTCTCTCCGGTATAAGGAGAATGCCTTATCGCTGAAGCACTGAAGCACACTGTGCATGTCTCGCGCTACTTTATATATATTTCTTCCTTTTTCAGGGGGGTCACGTGACCCCCCTTGTGCCTACACTGGATCCGCCCCTGGGTAAGCCTACAAATGCCATCGTTTTCTTTTTCTAAATATGTTTTCTAATGGTGCTATTTATTTAATTAATCTAAGGAAAATGCAAAGGAAAAAGAAATTTCTAAGGGAAAGGAAACTACAAGCATTGTAAAGGGTGACAGAGAGATTCCTTATTTTGTGAAACACGACCAACGTGGAGTACCCTTACTTTGTTTTGTTACATTTTGTACATGGGTTTAACTCTATGTTTTGAAGTGTATTTTTTTATGACTAATTTGGATACTTTCAATGCAATATGGTATTAGTTTGGATTTAATGTGGTTTGGATAATCGTTGATTCAATCTCTTGGCAATAGTGTAATGTTTTCATCAATCAAACCACGTTCGGGCGTGCCATCTAATGGGCTATCGAAACGTGTTGCGTCGTGCCATCGGCACGGGTAATCACTAGTTCTGATGCATAACAAATCAAGCCAGTAGATTTCTGACCTACATTAAAGGAGCACTGCAAGTTCCGAAGAGGTTTTTGTAACTTGCTCAAATAAGGGTATACACATCAGATAATTTGAATAATTTCCTGCCTATTCGCAAAAAAACAAAGAGTCTGAAGAGAGAGAGAGAGAGAGAGAGAGAGAGAGAGATGGAATACTACTTTATAGAAGAAGTTGTCCGTCTGATTCTGATGATACGAAATTGTAGTGGCCGAGGGTCAAAGGGACTAGGCGGCTCAAGCCCTGATGACCATAGGTCAAACCTAGCTCAGGGTGACTAATACCGACCGGACACCAGGCCAGACGGCTAGATCGGCTGACCCTACCTCGAGCTCGGCTGGGGCTTCGGTACAACCCACGACCGCGTCCCATGAAACCATCCCAGCCGATGGCTCGAATTGTCGGCGCTGCCTATTCCCCTTCGGCTTGCCCCGATTAGGGACATGGTGAGCGGTCGAGACCCCCAGCGCGGCAGGTGCCCCATCTGCATACCTCGGGCCGAACATTGAGGGGGCTCGGGGCTTTGGCGTGCCGAAGAGGACTTGGTTGATTGGACACGACAGGTGGGGTACTCGAGACACCCATTAGTCTAGGTCTGCTACCTGCCATCATAGGCGCTGCAGGGGTGACGTCAGCGGAGCGGCAAAGGCGTTTGAAGCACTCATGACCTGCCCACGTGCTGTGATTGGGACGTGGGACATGCATAAGGTACACCCGAGACTTAGTGAGCAAGTCTCTCCTTGCCTATAAAGGGAGAGTCCACTCACCAAGTTAAGTGGGTTTCTACCACTCTATATACTTGGATATACATTTAAGTCACTACTTCACTTCCGGCGACTTACTAGACCGCCGGAGTGCCTCCCCGGACCACCGCCGTTCGGGCCAGGCACTAACACGGGTGTTACTTGTGCAGGCCATCGCAGGAGGATCCTTGAGCCCAGACGGCCCGTTCCCCTTCCTCCCATTCCTGTCCGTCGAAAAGGTGTAGAGGGGTCAACCGGAGAAACGCTCCTCACAGAAATCATCATTGTTTGCAGCAGCATACTGATTGGATCTTTCACCCTGATAAGAATTTGGCATCCTCATTAGCTCACGTCGCATACCCTTTACGTTTGAAGTGCTTGTACCATCCAACTTCTTTCCAGCTACGACTTTTTTCTTGACATTGCCCACCTAATTACATAGTGCAATTTAGGAGTTCTGAAATTAAATCGACAATGAAACACCTGATGCCAAATATAAGGTCAATAGTACCCGAGTACGAGGCTACGAGCAGTGCTTGTCCATCTCCTTCTTTTGTCAAGTTCAGCTTGATCAATCCCATAACCTAGAAGGATCTCTAGCTGCAACAACAATTGCTTTGTCCAATTCATCCACCTTCCTATCAAAAAGCATGTTTTCAGCAAAGGCAAATAACAGTTCCCGAAAAACAAAACCACAATCACCAGAAACGCTGGTGACAAACGCAGAGTATAGTGCTGGAATTTCATCATCATAAAAGGCACATGTAGGAAGATGATCTAGCTGAGCAATAACAGTGGAAATATATGTCACATGGACTCCTCGAAATGTCTGAAATACTGGTGTGTCAAACAACCAATGTTTGACTCACAGATATGGGAAATACGACGAGAAATTAGTTGGACATTCACATAGGAAGCGTATTTAATTTTTTAATTTACTGCAGAACTATGCAAAAACTCACATATCATGCAAGAAGTAAGTTATTGCGCCGTGTAAACACAAATTTACATAGAAACAAAATAGCATCTTAAAAAGAAAGAATATTTGAAGTGTGCCAGTGTACTTGACAACAGAAATCTATGAGTTGACTTCCAGATACC
Source organism: Gaultheria prostrata (assembly GCA_036023075.1). NCBI lineage: Eukaryota > Viridiplantae > Streptophyta > Magnoliopsida > Ericales > Ericaceae > Gaultheria > Gaultheria prostrata. Next base: position 13,958 of record JAXBDA010001141.1, on the reverse strand, counting down.
CGTATCCAAGTCCATGTAAAGTAGCAAGAAAGTACATCATCCCGTGGAATATATAACCTTCCAAGCCAAAGTCCTCCAGAAGCCTAGCCGAAGTCTTAAACGAAAGTTCAAATGACTTCTGTCATTCAGCGGTCGATGTGGGTTAAGCATAATTACACATGCAAAGCTCTGGACGAACAATACTTAAAATTCCAAAGAACCAAACCAGCCAAACAATGGAGATTGGATTTGGTTCCGAGATCTGTTTAGTTGGTTCATGCGTACACCACTACATCCGCTACATACCTGTGCAAGTAGTTCTTCATGTATAGTATGCCCTACACCTCCAATTCTTTCCACACTTGCACTAAGCTCATCCAGCTTCTCATCCTTTTGCCTGCAAGTATTGATCTAATTAACAGGAATAAAAATTAGAACCACACCATGCAGGTGTCTAGCATTGCATGCACACACCCTAGTGTCCGTGCTTTAGTTCTGCTAGGACAATTCACAATGCCCAAAATCAAACAAATTTTTTTTTTTTTAATACATAAGGCTAAATCAAACAAGTTTGAAATGCTATTAACCACATTCACATCCCTTATCTTCCATTCACTTGGATAACAGTTTATCAAGAATATAACCAACTATCTAGATTGGACAATATAGAACAAGATACATAAGTTGCAGTAAAAATAGAGGCAAAAGTATAACATTCTGATGCATAACAAATCAAGCCAGTGTATTTCTGACCTACATTAAACGAGCACTGCAAGTTCCGAAGAGGTTTCTGTAACTTGCTCAAATAAGGGTATACACATAGATAATTTGAATAATTTCCAGCCTATTCGCAAAAAACAAAGTCTGAAGCAAGGAAACGCACGCTTGGAGAAGTGATAGAAAGCATAATGAGATATTATCGAAATGCTATAGCAGCAATAAAAGGAAACAACAGGCAGGAGAGAGAGAGAGAGAGAGAGAGAGAGAGAGAGAGAGAGAGAGAGAGAGAGAGAGAGAGAGAGAGAGAGAGAGAGTACTACTTTATGAGAAGAAGTTGTCCGTCTGATTCTGATGATACGAAATCATCATTGTTTGCAGCAACATACTGATTGGATCTTTCACCCTGATAAGAATTTGGCATCCTCATTAGCTCACGTCGCATACCCTTTACGTTCGAAGTGCTTGTACCATCCAACTTCTTTCCAGCAACGACTGTTTTCATGACATTGCCCACCTAATTACATAGTGCAATTTAGGAGTTCTGAAACTAAATCGACAATGAAACGCCTGATGTCAAATATAAGGTCAATAGTACCCGAGTACGAGGCTACGAGCAGTGCTTGTCCATCTCCTTCTTTTGTCAAGTTCAGCTTGATCAATCCTATACCAAGAAGGATCTCTAGCTGCAACAACAATTGCTTTGTCCAATTCATCCACCTTCCTATGCGTAAATTCAAAAATTAAATACACTTCTTATGTGAATATCCAACTAATTTCTCGTCATATTTCCCATATCTGTGAGTCAAAAATTGGTTGTTTGACTCACCAGTATTTCAGACATTTCGAGGAGTCCATGTAACATATATTTCCACTATTATTGCTCAGCTAGATCATCTTCCTACATGTGCCTTTTATGATGATGAAAGTCCATCACTATACTCTGCGTTTGTCACCAGCGTTTCTGGTGATTATGGTTTTGTTTTTCGGGAACTTTTATTTGCCAATTTTTGACTCACAGATATGGGAAATATGACAAGAAATTAGTTGGACATTCACATAGGAAGTGTATTTAATTTTTGAATGTACTGCATAACTATGCAAAAACTCACATATCATGCAAGAAGTAATTTATTCCGCAGTGTCAACACAAATTTACATAGAAATAAAATAGCATCTTAAAAAGAAAGAATATTTGAAGTGTGCCAGTGTACTTGACAACAAAAATCTATGAGTTGACTTCCAGATACACGTATCCAAGTCCATGTAAAGTAGCAAGAAAGTACATCATCCCGTGGAATATATAACCTTCCAAGCCAAAGTCCTCCAGATGCAGATCTTTTGACATTTAGTCATTTTTGTGAGAAAATAAGATAGGCAAAATCCCAAGTAAATTCTGGGAAACTAGGAAGCATACCTGCCACTCAATGCTCCCACACCCAACGAGCAGCTCCTTGGTCAGATTTTGTTGCTCTTGACTTTCCGCAGGTATACGCTCCCATTGGTGAAAAGAAAACAACACCTTATCAATCTCTCAAGCAGATAACCAAATACTTAAAATAGTCGATTGACCATAAATCCTTAAGAATCCAAATTTCTCCCACTTCACCCAAGCCATTTCAGTTGAATTGAATCATGAGATGAGTTGAACCCAATGGTCTGGATTTGAGGTTGAACCCAATGGTCAGGATTTAAGTTTGTACCCAAATGGCACCGAATCGGTGCAACAACATTGCTAGTTGCTACTTTTAACTCTTTGGCACTCTAACAAGCCAAAGCCATGGCTTTGGCAATACCATTCTGGCACTAATGGTTGGACTTGCTCCTAAATTCATAGTGGCTATATGATAGTATGTAGGTTTTTAACACCTACGATGACAATATCAAAATCAACATATACACAATTCACTATTACAGATAGCAAATGTGAATAAAACAGATAATAAAATGATGATAGAAAAAAAAGACCATATTTTGACTAAAGAATAGATAAAGCAAGCAACCATAGGCCATTGCTATCAGAATAGGCAGCTAAGTATGAAGATTACGGAGTAGAACATTGGGTTCATATCAAAATCATGAACAGATGCCACTGGAGAGACTGTAAACATTGAGAATTCGAGACCACCTTCGTTGGTTGATGACGATGGGTTTCTTTTATTTGTGTTTCTTGATGAACTGAAACCTAAGCCGCCCATTGCAAGACCAAGCGAGCTTCGAATAAGCGGCAGTCGACGTCAGTTTCGATAAGAAGGAGCCTCTAATTTGCCGACGTTGTCGGAAATGATTCTGATCGAACAGAGAGAAAGGTTCACCGCGCGACGACATCGGTTCTAAAGGGAATGCGAGATTAGGTTGAAACCAGTTACTACAATTAGGTTTTGATTCTGTATAGCCAAACCTATTTTAAGAAACATAAATTCATTCCGATCAAGTACTAATTCATTTTCAATTAATATGAAATTTTTGCATGATTTGTATTTTTCTGCGTTCCACAATATGAATGTCTCGGATCATCAGGGTATCACTCGGATAGATAGAAATTGTACTTAAAGTCTCTAAGGAGTTGTTGATATAGAAGGAGAAATGATTCAATGTATAAAATCCATTTTAAGAAACAAAAACTCATTTAGATCAAGTGCTAATATATATTTTATTTATTAGATATTCATCCATCATATGTGTTATAATAATTCCTACAAGAAAAACGTCTCGGATCATTAAATAATAGTCGATATTGGTAGAAATCGTCTTTATAGTACCCAACTAAACTGTTATATTGAAAGGAAGTCGTTTTGGGTACATGACAGGTTGAACCTGTGTCATGACGTGGCAAATAAAAACGACACCGTGCAAAGTACTGTCTTAGTTGTTCCATGCAGCATGACACAGGTTGAACCTGTGTCATGACCTGGCAAATGAAAACAACGCCATTTTTGTGGCATGACACAGGTTCAAGCTGCAGAATGACGTGCCAAATAAAAACGACGCCGTGCAAAGTACTGTCTCAGTTGTTCCCAGCAGCGGCTTCTTCTTCTGATTACCTGCTCAGTGCCTGACGGAGTAGCGAGATTTGCTCCGGTGAGGAAGAAGCCATGGCAGTTCGATCACCCGACAAAGATATATCGTTTCCCCAACCCAGCTGAGGCTTTGTCAACCTCCCGATCTCCCTCTCCGCGACGATCTCTCTCTGGGCAATTTCCGTAGTTCACCGGCCACCCGCCGGAGCCAATTCCCTCGCGATGTCGCACCTCTCTCTCACCGTATGTATGTATCTCTCTCTTTCCATTCTTCAATTTTGCTTGTCAGTCATCCTTCTTGCTTAAAGTATACAACATTCTATTTGGTTAGTGCTTTGTTTTCCAAGTGTTTGATGCTTTTCTTCCTCGAGGGCCTAGAGTACAGAATTTTCCCCCTCATTTCCAAATCAAAGTGCTATTTTTTCTCAAAACACTTCTAGCTAGATGTTGTAGTGACTATAGACACATGCAGATACTAACCAAGATGACTGCTTTGATGTTGTTGTCGATCAATGGAAATTCAAGTTCACCCTTCTTCTAATTCTTTACCTTGCCTGGACCTTAATTTCTCAGAAACATGGATTACAGTTGTAAAAGGTTACGAACAATGAACTAAGAATTTTTCTCTTAACTTTCTTAGTTGGTATAGTTTACTATAGCAAGTGTGAATAGAGTACAATCTGAAATTAAAATCTAACAGAAATTACTTCTGGCCTTATATGACAGAAGAAAGATGATTATAAGGAATGGGAATCAAAGTAAAGATCATGCTTTCTTCGTATAGTAGCACCGAATCTCTCTTCCATGTCTAGTTCTTTGTCTTCATTCCTTTCGCGAGTTTCCAATCGAAGTGGTACAACAACTGTGCAAGTGGAAGCTCCATATTAGGAAGAGCAAATGACATGCCCGGGCATGTCCTTCTTCCGGCGCCAAAGGGGCTATATTTGAAATCTTTTCCTTTGTAATCAATTTCACTGTCGATAAGGTTCTTGGGATCAAACCTATCTGCTTTAGTCCAGTATCTGGGGTCTAGCCCGAATGCCCGTGCATTAACGATGACTCTAGTCTTGACTGCTAAAAGAACCCATACAAAGAGGTCTCCATCAGTAGTCTTCTTCAAGTCAATCGGGAGTTTTGACTGCTAAAAGAGTTCCAGAAACTAAACAAGCAGGTTCTTTAAACTTAATGAATGGTGAAGCACGAGATTGCTTTATGATCGAGTTGGATTTCCCTGCAATTCCACTCACTGAATTCGACTCTGCTGAGGCGCCATCAATTTCAACAGCCTTGAATGGTTCTTCCGTGGTTGACTTGAAGAAGACAACTACTGATGGAGACCTCTTTGTATGGGTTCTTTTGCCTACGAGCTCATTGATTACTATTTAATACTATGCAAGTTTTGTATTTGAAATACATGATTGGATGGGTGCTTAAGAACGAAGCCTACAAATGAAAGAATGCCAGTTCCATTTTAAGGTTAAAATGGCGGGAGTGATCTGACTTTTCCAGTTGAAGTGTAAAATGTCATATTGGTTGCATCCCAAAGTTCTAGCGGGACATGGATGTCTTCCAAAGTGGGCTTGAACTGATAGTTGATAATCCTTTTGTACTTCAAAGAGTGAAATGTTATTGTATTTTGGCAGGTTGTGCTCTCGTCTGGAAAGATTGTTGCAGATCTACAACCCCAATCTGATGAAATACAACAATGTCCTGGGAGGGGAGTAATTGTTATAGGGCTTGCTCCCTCTGGATCTGGCTTTGTCTTTTTTAGCCGATTCTTCTGTCCAAAGTTAGGGATCGAGGAGGTAAATGTTGTCATTTGTCCCTAAACCAAGTCATAAATTTACTAAACTACTTGCCATCTGTGATCTTGATCTTTGTGGGTTTTACATATACTTTTAGAATGTGAGATGACAAATATTTGCCAAATTGTGATGGATTTTTCAAAACTTAGACCTTCAGATGAGTCCATCAGACTCTATGCCTGCCTACCACCCTTGGAAACAGACTAACCCTATACGTTTGTTGCCCATTTCCTCTTTTTGTGGTGATAAAGCCTATTTTATCTTGAGAGAGCTTCATGTCTCCACCAGTTCGTGTACTTATCCATTTTATTCAATTACCCTCAATCTGTATTTTATGTATTTCAAGAGAGAGCTATCACCCACTATAAAAGCCTGCCTGCGCAACTTATTTTTTGCATAGTTCTCTGTTGCTGGATAAATTATGTTCCTACAAGATGAAGAATTGCCATTGAGCAGTATACAAAATTTCTATATTGTTGGGGATGCTTTCTCATATATACATAAGATAATTGATACTTGACTCGCTGTTACTTTCAAGATCCTGTTTGTGGGAGTGCACATTGGGCCTTAGCAGCCTACTGGCCTAGAAAGCTGGGGAAATGTGATTTTGTTGCATATCAGGTACTCTCTCTCTCTCTCTCTCATGCGGGCGCGCCAGTCATGTACTTTCTTCATCACTGAGTTTTTTTTTTTTTACTTGGCATAGGCATCTCCCCGAGGTGGCATAATAGGCCTCCATGTTGATGAAAAGATTCATACAGTACTATTCCGGGGTAAAGCCGTCACTATGATGGAAGTTCTGTTTTGGTCTAATTAGGAGATCCCCATCTTTGCTTGTTTTAATCAATTAAAATAGATGGTTGGGGCCTGGTATAGTGTGGAGTCGCTTATGGAGTCTTAGTTGATTTTTCTTTTTACTGGACATCTTCCGGCAGGACTTCATTTGACCCTATTTGATGTAATGTACTTCCCTTTTTCTATCTGCTTGGAATTTTTGTGCTACTATATATCTTTCAGTATTCCATCAAAAGACTGTATACCTGGTGCAATTCCAACTTGAGATATTCTAATAACTCCTGAAATTGTAGAGCACGGTTTTTTGCTTTGAACTAGTTTGGGTTGTCTCTTCTTCAACTCACTCTTCAGTAGAATGGTATGAAAAGAGGAAGTTTGGGTAGCTATAAAACTTCGTTTGGTAATGTTTCATGTTGCTGGGATTTATAGAAGCAATCGGAGTAACAGAAATCTTCGCAAGCCAAAGATGTTCCTTGAGGAGATTATGAACAAATCAGACCAGTAAAAAGCAAAGGGAGTCCACCTTGGCATAAATGATTTGAACGTGTTTGGAGGTCAGAGAAAGAAACGCTCACTATCTTGATTTTTGTTTACCGTGGTGATGATTAGTATTTTGCTGTTTAACGATTCACACTCTTTCATCTATCTATGATGTTCAACGTTTTGCCAAAAAAAAAAAACGATTCACATTCTTTTGGTTGGAGATAATGCAACCGGTGAAAAACGTATTCCTCTCAAAGAACTTCCATTGATACTTACCACACACAAAAAAAAAAAAAAAAATCTCATTGATCCAAGCATGTGGATAATCTGGATAGTGCGATAACATGATGGTATTGACTGCTATCCAGAGAATATAGGACTTGTTAAGATTGTTGAAAGGTTGTGTCTGTTCTTATTGAGGAAAAATACTATTAGAATTTTTTTGTTTGGTCTTACTGATTTGGGTCTCCAGGCCTGCCCTCCGTGATGCCTTTCGGCTTTGATTTTGGGACATGGTTCTGCAGCAAAGCATTCCTATAGCTCCTCGGTTCTTGGAGGTTAAGAGCCATTGTTGAAGTGGTATTCTGAGAGCAGCCACTTTGTGCATATTGCCAAAGGTTGTGTGTCTCCAATCATTCCCGCCCATACCCCCAATGATTGGGACTAGATGGGTTATGTTATTGTTGTTGTTGACAAATTTTGTTGTGCCTCTCAAGAAGAAATTGACAGCGATAATTTGAGCATGAGGTATTTCACACGGCACTTTGGGGCTGGCAACCTACTTTATCAGATAAGTCAAGTACAAGATACCCGTGTTGTTTTAGCTGAGAAATTGCAGGAAAAAGTTGTTCAAATTAAGCCCCCTCTAATTTCGCAACTTTCTCTTCCATTGTTTGGTTCTTAGGTGCCAAAAATGAGCGTGAGGGTTTAATTCAATGACAAAGACCATGCAGTGAGTGTTTAACTTGGACGTGGAATTCATATTTGCCTTCTTGCAGGTTGAAGTCTGTGGTACCTTAGCAGCTTCACACTTTCTATTTCACATCCGGTTAGGTGAATACCAACAAAATCGAGTTTCTTACACTGTAAGGAGTTTTTACACCTAAGAGAGTTCCAGAAACTGAGCTACCAGATTCCTTTATTGAGTTGGATTTTCCGGTAGTTCCACTGATTGGAATTTGACTCTGCTGAGATTCCTGCGATTTCTAAAGCCTTGAAGGGTGCTTCCTTGATCGACTTAAAGAAGACAACTACTGAAGTCGACTTCTTTGTATGTATTACTTTGTGCCCAACAATTTCTTTTTCTCATTTACTTTTATTCATGAGTACTCAAGTTTTTATTTTGATTGGAAGGATGTCTAAGGAAAAAGAAGAAGAAGAAGAAAAAGCTACAAATGGGACTGTGAGCACAATTCAGGTAACTTGATTCTCCTTGCTACTGTTATGTAGAGAGTAAATAGATTCATCATCGATTCATATACTTTGTCAGAAAACAGAAGTAATACATGGTGATGCTAATTCTTGTAGATGGCATACACACTCCACTGCTTCTGGCAGATCTGTTTTGGGATTGTGCTTAGAAGTTAAGAATAGTCATATGCTGGATTGGTCAAGTGATAGAGACGACTTTTGTCTTTTTTTATTGGGCAATCTGGAACTGATGACACGAACCCCAAACTCGTTGTTATGTAGCACGGACACGAACTCTTCGACTCGTAAATTTTATGAAAAAGGGAGGACAGGACATGTTGGGTGGCACATTTTGAACATTATTTCATACTATTATATGAATAAAGAAGATACAAATTTAAACTCTAAATCTCTAATTGTGAGTATGTAACACCATGCATACCTTAAATAGCATCTATCATCCAATCGTTCTTCTTCTTCGCTACCAAGTCTATCATCCAATCGTTCATGAAAGTATTTCAACAAAAAACATTTTTTTGTCTTTGTAATCAATAAAACATCAGCAACCACACAAAAAATAAGACTTCCCCAAGTTTTAATTGAAGTCTACTATTTCGTTCTCAAACCGCCGACTTGTTTTGCAAGTGTCAAAAGCATTTTTTAGAGTGTCCGAACAAAAACGTTTAAAAAGAGGACGCTTTGGATTCAAGTGTTGGACATGTGTCTAGAGAGTGTCCGGAGAGTGTCGTATGGCTACACCATGAACTGAGCCGCTTCCACTCCATGAACGGGAGTCCCCTTCCTAGCTATTTGCACAAGCTTTCGCTTGTGGGAAGGGTGGCCCAAAAGATCTTGCTCTTAATGGGAGTAGAACTAGAGACTTGTTCTTGTTGGTTAAGACGTCTTTTTGTTAATCGGTCATAATAGATGCTTTGTCCACAATATGACTTGTAGGATTTGAATTGGTCTTCTGAAGCTTCGCAGTTCAACGACTGCCGGGTTGGTGCAAGTGATATGTTGTTTACAGAATGGCTTAAGAGGGCAATTGTCAGTATACTATGTTAATTTTTTTAAACATTCTGAATATTTGAAACGTCGGGAATTATACGCATGGCTTGTCAAATGCATGAGAGTACATAGTGCTAACCACTAGGCTACCACTCTACTTGCAAGTATTGAAGTTTGTTGGGAGTGACGTAGTCCATAACTTCATTTTCACTCAGAAACATTGCCCATGCTTCTATCTATCACTCTGCAATCTGCTTTTGGCTTTTTTGGTCTTTAACACTTTCTGATACCTCCTTTGGGATTGTACAGATGAGACAGAGGATGAAGAGGTCCAAAAAGAGTATGTTGAGGAGACTAATCGGGATGCAATCATGATTGCTGCTTGGAAGTTAATTGCTACCGATGCAGTTCCTAACGTGAGCATTTGTTTGACATTCCATAAACTGGTTGGGAGTATATGGGACCTTGGACCCTTTCAAAAAATATTCCTATACCACTTTAGTGCTTATATATGGAAAAGACGCCATGTAAGAACATGCATTGCCACCCTTTTTGTTTTTGGTTTTTTCCCCTTTGGGCCCTTGTCGTTTTCTGCCTCGGGTCCCTTTAATATTTGTGATTCGTTTTCAAAGATTAATAAATTCTTTGCCTAGCCAAAAAAAAAGAACATGCATTGCCGATTTGTTTGGTATAGTTTTTATTCCCAATTAGTTGCTATCTTGCTGGAAGAGAACTGTTTAATGTGATTGTGACTGCAGGAGTATCTTGGCCCAGAAATCATTTCTCATTTTGTGATGCATGGAACAAGTGTGGCCGATATTGTAAAGCATCTTATAGCTGTCTTAAAGAAAAAGGATGATGATGTGTCCAAACTCTTTCTAGAAGCATTGAAACGGGTAAGGCTTGGACTTGGACTACAGTGCCATCTAAGATGCTGTAACTCTTTTGTGCTCCTGTTTTAATTTGTTCAGATTTTCTGTGTCTATTTACACCAACACTGCAAAACAATTGTATTTTAATGCAGAAATGTCTGGACAAGCATAATCTTGTATGCTGTGGGTGCCGTTTTGGGCCTTCGGCCAACAAATTTTTCTTTGCCACCCAAACCATAAACAAAAATGATAAATATTGGAGTATCCTTCTTTTTTTTTTCCTTTGGAAAAAAAAAATGGCGTAGATACCTCTATATAGCCGCGTGTCATGGGACACACTGGCAGCCACATATATCCCGCAAGAGAGCATTAAAATGAGCATGTCAGTCTTTATGGGACATGTGTGGTCCATGTCTTCGTTGTCAACAGTGTAGGACCAAGAGGCTTGCAAGTATGTTTATGCCCGAATTGGACTACGTCTTCATCAAATTTCACTAGCCTGATGCCAGCGTGGTCAGCGTTTTCTATCGTTTGTAACTTTCTCTACTAATTAGGACAGGGGCCCAAGTATGATGAAATATTTGGCCCATGCACACTCGCTCACATGCCACAGTACTCTGGGATTCTTTTGGCTTGAAGCTAGAGATGGAGTTTCTTCATGGACAAGGACTATCGTCCATGAAGAATGGTTAGATATCTCCACTGAAATCGACTTTGTATTGAGATGTAATCTAAACGAAATTACTGACTTCTTATGAACCCTGACCAGTATTTCAAAAAACGGGTAATTAATATCTATTCGATCTGTCTGGTTGTATTCTAATGTTGGATGGATATGAACTTCTCATCTTTGGTTTGACTAGGCCTACCATCGGCACACAGTGGTAGCTTTAGAAAGCAATGACCACTCCCTGGCTGGAAATTCTTTTCAAGAATGTAAAGATCTGGCGTCTCGGCTTTCTGGAACGTTTGTGTGTGCTGCTAGAAACAAGCATGTATCAGACATCTTGAAAATTGTCAAGGATGGTATTGAATATGCTTTCATTGACGCTCCAAAGCAGATTTCTTTTTTGAATGTTGCCGTGGTCCATTTTGTTTCCAAAAACTTCCTAAGCCTGATGTCTTAGAAATGTAAGATTTAAATCTTTTTACAACTTTCTAGGAGGTATGTAATGAGTGTTTCTGGAAGGGTGAATGCTAATGCTTTAGTATTTCTGCAATTAGCCTAAAGGATGTCCAGAAAAGAACGGAGAACGTGAACACCGAGGTTGATCCTAGCTAGTGGATGGCGCCCATTTTACACTTTTGTAGACGGCTTAAATGACAAGTATGCGAAAAATGAAGGTTTCCCAGGTAACGATTAGCATTCCATTTTAAGTTTGTTACTCCGTACAATTCTTTGTTTGGTTGGGAGTTCATGATTCATTAAATAGTTTTACATACACTACATCTCATACCCTATATTGATATGATGGCAAATATCATTTTTCAGTTGCAGAGGAAAAAGAAAGAATGACTGTAAGACGCTGTGGTCGTCCACGCAATTTACAGGGAAAGGAACTTTTCAATGATCAGAGTTCAAGTGAAGAGGAGGATTCAATCAATGTATCTGACAAAGATGCTCAAGATGAAGAACGGCAGGAAGAGGACGACGAAGAGGCACCTCTAATACATTCAATTAGCTCATCATCCAAACTTTGTTCGTTGAGAGTTTCAAGAGAGGAAAACAAAAGGCAGAGAAGGACTGGAGATTTTGGGCAAGCTACCGAGAATGCTGCTGCTTCTACAACATCAGGTTTGAATTATGATCACACTACGCCTGAATCAGTTATCTATAATGTCCTCTCTGTAGCTTGCTTTTTGGTAATGGAGTCTGATGGTTCATAAGCTAAGATTTCCAGCGTGTACAGTTGATTTGCAAGTGCTGGATCTCTCAATTGTAAGTGCTGAATCTATCCCTGGGGTTCATGCCATGAACACTTTGCAAGTGCTGATCAATCTATAAATTGTAAGCAGCGTGTACAGTTGATTTAGTGTATTTTGTATGTTGAGTTCGGTTATACCCCTTAATTATAAGCAATTTGAAGGCTCACGGAGCAATGGGAGCATCCTCAATGGCCTAACCAAAATCAAAAGGTTGTTAATGTTAGTAATATTTATTAAGAAAAAGAGCTCACATTGGAATAACTTAGCAACCTCTTATAGTAACTAAATTTTGGCCATTGGGTAACTGAAACTAGCAACTTATTATCAATAACCAAATTTGATGGACCTCACATCTATTCAATCAAATATACCCGTCATTACACAAAAACCTTCTCTCTCTCTCTCTCTCTCTCTCTCTCTCAACAATGACTTCAAATAATTGTTTTAAAAAAAAAGTTTTTTTTTTTTTTGCAAAACAGTTTTTTTCACAAAAATTCAAAAAAAAAAAACTGATTTTTCTGAGGACTTTTTTTTTAAAAAAAAAAAATTGTATTTCTAGAACACTTTTTTTTTAAAAAAATACTTTAATAAAAACTGTTTTTTCAAAATGCTTCAATCAAATTTCATCGTGCTGTGTTGGGGCCCTACTGATTTCGAAAGTAGTTTCAATTGTGGAGTAAGAGACGTTCTATTTCCATCTGTCATTTTCCATTGACAAAAGTATAAAGAAATGTATGGAGTTGGATTGTGAATGTGATCCATTTTCTAGATTATTCAACCAAACTGAGTAAGCCAAATGTCAAAGTTGATGGATGCTACCACATTTTATTATATTCACCAATCAATCAATCACCATCCAAATTTTTGCTGTTTAGCTAATTTTTAATAGGTTGATATATAGAAATTAATTTCACTACTACATACAAATTTGCCCAACTTTTCTGGCAAATTAAGACTCGGATTATTACTTTTGGGGTGGTAGAATAACGGCGTGAACTTCTTTGGCTCTCGGATTTGGGTTAGGCTCAATGTCTTTGACCTAACTTGCACATCAAAAACCCATTGTTAGTGCTTAACCGGCCGGAGTCGGCCGGAAAGTTACACTGATGGTTAAGTGAGCTACGGTTTGGAGGTGGAAGGAAAGTGCAAAAGCCCTTTGGATTGCTAGTTCACATACCTTTTTAGGTTGGGATCTTACTTATATATAGACTCTCTTGGCTTCCTCCTAAGAATGCTCGTGCTCGGCACTCATGGTAACCGCTTTGGGTGACGTCACGTATGACACATCGAGCGTAGCAGTTATGTTCACTTGCTCAAAGTGTTTTCCGGAATTTACGCTGGTCATGCTTATCGGACTCAGGTCAAATGCTAATCGACCAATATAGTTCAGACCCGGATGACCTAGTTTAGACCCGGATGACTGGGTTTTGTCAATGACGTGCTGGATTGTCTGACCCAAAGTAAGAGGATCCGGCCCTATTGCTCGGTTTGGCCCGATGACTAGCCATTTTGTGGTGAGAGATGCATTGGGCTGAGGGACCTATCTGGTTCGGTCCACTATATTACCATTAGTGAATCAAAATTCAATGAGTTAATGAAGAAACAAATAGTAAAAAAAAAAAAAAAAGGTCACAAATTATGAATGAGAGCATATGTTCCCTTTGATGTTATTCAAATACTTGTATATATAAAATATCGCTAATATTAGAAAAAGCAACTGGTAAATATGAGGAGGGCCCACAAATTAGAGTCTTGACCAATTCACAAGATCATTCTTCATTCCACGAATGTTTGATCAAGTAAAAGGAAACTTAATGGGTTTGATAAGTGCCGACTCTCTCAGCCCCTTTCATGGTCATAACGATTGAGCTAGGGTTAACATAGTGTTAACAGAAGCTGTCGTTCATACTATAATTTAAAAAACCGTACTATTATATTAAATA
>JAXBDA010001140.1:42500-60889 GCA_036023075.1 Gaultheria prostrata | reverse complement strand
GTCCGCCACCAGAACTTGGTTGAACCATCAAGATACATGGCAGCCGTATTCACCGACGCCTCCTCGGGCGTAGTCCGACAAGCCGCTCCATATCCCAAAAGTCTTCGATTCCTTAGCATCTCGGGTGCCAACGAATGCCTTTGGTTTCGCTTGATTCGAACCATCTACGTCGAGCCACTGCTTACGGCCTTCTTTAGTATGGTGACCTCGCCCCTACTCTCTAAAGCTTGCCACCCCTATATATTAGTAAAGCTCGAAACACTTCCACGACCCCCTGCCCTTGGCCTTCCATCATGGTCCGCCTAACCAGCCCATCTTTCCCCAGAGAGCTCGCTCGAAATCTGTCCCTTCAGTTGTGTAACAAGGCGATTCACACGATCACGAGTCCGCTCCCGTCGAGCCTCTTCGATGGCACTAGCCTACGGGTTCTTCCCACTAGCCATGGCTTGGCCTAACCTTTGGCTCTGATACCACTTGTCACGGCGCTAAGGCCTTCAAGCCCACAAACCGCGGCACCCTGCTAACGGTCCGCTGTAGCAGAGTAAGCTGAAAAAGCCCTTTCTATTAGTAAAGCGCTAACGAGCAAGAAAGGGGCCCTTACTATAGTAGATAGGCTAACGCGCCTTATCTTATAGGTCGACAAACCGTCCTTTTTTTTTTTTTTGATTTGACGCCACACAGATTTCAACTATTGAATAAGGTTTGAGACCCTTGATTCCTTTATTTGTTTGTCGCATTTCCACCAGAAAGGAAAGAAGGTGAGGCTATGGAATAGACGGAAACAATCTACCTTTCTATTGATCCGAAGGTAACTACTTTAAGGGATTGGACCTAGAGCAAGGGAAAGAGGAATTTTATTGAAAATATTCTTTTCTTCATCACGATGGATAAAGTCGGCTCGAGCGCTTTCTTCTCTGTTCGAGCAGTTTCCAGAGGAAATAGATCTCTGTACGTTTATCAAAGTATACTCTTTTTTGGTAGGTATAACTCTCGCCGGCATTCCTAGTCGTCATAGCCTTTTTATCGGCTTTTTCGGAGTAGCGAAGGGATTGCCTTTTTAGAAGCCCGAACGGTGTCAGCAAGCTTCCGCTCTGCTCAGGACGGACCAACCATAAAGTGAGTAAAGAAGGATGGAACTCACTTTCGCTTCTGACTAACGCTTTTTATGTAGTTTGTGTGCATTCTCCTCGGTTCAAGCCGGTTCCTCGAGCTCTAATGTTTTCTTCAGGGCTGGCAGTCTCGCTCGCTCTTGGATTAGAAACTCTCTCTCTTTCTAGTCCGTGTATCTGATCTCCTCTGCTCTTACTGAACCTACCATAAAGTCAGATCTGTTCTTTACTCACTTTAGCCTACCTTGCTAAAGTCGGAATCTGTCCGACCTTGCAGAAGTAAGGGTCCGTTCTGCGCCGGTTTACGCCAGTAAGCTCGCTTGGGGGAACTCGCTTGCGCTTTAGGAACGCCTTCAAACTTTATGTATGGTTCGTCGCTTGCGGATTAGCGTTTCGTTTGTGAAGGCATTACATTACAAGAAAGCGAGCGGTGCAACTAGCTAGGCCCTTAGGCCTATTTAAAGAAATATTCCAGCTGGGCTAGTCAGACTAAGCTAGTCAAAGAAGGAAGACAGGATAAGAACCGTAACCCTGTGTCATAGGGCTGAAAAGGCACTATCGGGAGGAGGCTTTTGAGAGAGATACGGGTGAAGCGGATCCTTTAATTTACTATGCTAGGTGGCATAAAGAGTCTCTTTCTCAGTGCATTTTGTTCTGTCTGTTGGTAGTGCTTTCTTTTCTTTGTAAGCAGGATAGAGTGAAATGAGGGAGACTTACTTTATTATGGAACAGTTTGTGGTAACTGATATTGAAGAAACGGAGGGAATGGAGGATGAGGAGGTTCTATTTGGCGCAGTTGAGTCAGGTTCAGAAGTTTGGGTGAGAGGGATTGTAGGTGCTTTGCTTTTATCTGCATATAACTGGCATTGCTGACAGGCTCTCACATATTTTATGCAATCATGCTCCATTGTGGACCAGTAGTAGCTCATTCGTTGAACTTTCCTGGAAAGCATGAACCCATTCATTCCTTTCTTCGATTCTATGGCCGATCTTCTTGAATCCAAAGCTGGTGCAAGCGATCTCATAGGTGGATCACGGGGAAGAACTCTAGATAGGATAAAGAAGAAAAGGGAAAGTTATGGTCCGAAGGAGGCTCTTAAGTTAAGGAGAGGAAAGGAAGGGGCTCGACTTAAAAGAAGAGGATGGAAGTTAGAAGTAGGCCGGTTCTCCTAAGCAAGCAATGAAAGGGCTGGCTACGGCTTTCGCGGGCAATCAAGGTAGGTGCCCTAGCGCTTCTTCGATACCAATTCCGTTAAATGTTAAATATCGAGATTTTAATGAAAGTCTAGTGTACACCCCAGCTGCTCTTTCTTGGAGCTAATTGATAGGCACTTAGTGTTCTAACTATATAAACAAATAGAAGAAGCGTGCGATATGCAGTGCAGCATCAACCAAGGGAAAAAGGTAGTCATGGCCTGTGCTATAATACATCCCCAAAACAAAAACCCGCACCCCTTCCCAATGTCTGGGCAATCAAAAGGAAGATTCTTCATTTTCCTGTGTCTGAGCCCGGGGCAAGGGAGGTGCTTCAGCCCAGATGGTATGGGGAGTCCTCGTCGTGAGTGGATCTGGTGAGAATGTTAATCTTGTCATCAACGTATAAAAGAAAGTGGCTAAGTCCTTCCCATTGGATTTTTCCACTCACATAAGAAGACTTTACATATCCAAAGATCTTTCTATCTTTTTTTTGGGGAAGGCTTTCTCAACCAAGCCATTTCCTCGTCGAAATCGGTTCGCCATCCATTTAATAGTAATCAAGAACAGCAAGAAAAGAATCGAAAAGCAAGCCCTATGTGTCACCAGGCACCACGGGTTGTTTACTTTTGGGTGGGGTTCCGGGTGCCGTCGCGTCATTGAGATCTGCAGGGTGGCGGGGACTTCGACTGCCTTGTATCAGGTGAAGAAAAGGGGGTGGTAGGCTTAGTAGGGCTCGAACCTACAATATAACCGTTATGAGCGGTACGTTTCAACCAATTAAACTATAAGCCCCTATGGATCTCTACATGCAATTCGCTCACTTCGGGAAGAGCGGACGGAAAGAGGAGGCCTTTGCTCTATCTGCTTCTTCCTTTTCCCAGGAAGAAACAATATTCTAAATAGAAAAAAAATCTGGATTTTTTTTTCTATTTTAGATGGATATATTATTATTATATTAATAATAATATTAAGTTAAGCAAGCGGCCCTTTCGCGACTCAAACTACCGGTCCGCTTTCCGGCTCGCAACGGCTCAAACGGGCGGGGGCTCCCTATTTGCTTGCAATGCCGGCTGTTCGCCTTTAGTTAGAAGTGTGGGGCAAACGGCGCCCTCTACTTCTTTTTGTTTTGGCTACCGGTGACTATGGCTGCAGCGACTCCGATGACCTTACCCGGGATCACTATCTCTGCTGACAGCTTATGACCAACCATCCTAGCTAACCAAGGGAATACGACTCCTACTCTCTCTCACCCTTCTCCTTCTATTTCACAATGAAAGCAGGCTCCCCTTCATGAACGCTCTGGGCTACCGAACTGGGACAAGACGTAGAGGGAGAATGGGAAATAGCAGTCGCGTCAATGGTAGCCGGGGTAGTGAGTGTCGTCGGCCGGTAGATAAGTTTTATAAACCTCTCACCCTCCGCAAGCCCCACTTGTGATGTAGATGAGCCAACCTTGCCATGAATCAGAGAGTGACGCTGCTCCCTGCGACCAAAGAAATGCCTCCACAGGGCGTCACCGCTCTTTTCCCTAAAACCACCAAGAGCTCGAAAGGTTTAGCAAAAGGTCTCGGGTTCGAAAACAGAGATCAAAGACTCTGTCCTCCCTTTTTTCATATTGAGGGATTAGTCTGCCATCAGTGGTAGCGGTGACGACTGGGCAATCAGGCCGAGTGGATGCTTTCCAGCAAAAGTCAACATGACGTAGACTTTCATCATGCCTAACAGAGGGATTCGCCTTGGTTCTGTCTATCGCTCTATAGGGAAAGCCAATGACTCCGTTCTGTCTACATTAGCTAAGAAGGCTTGCATAGGAAGGGGTGAGCTTTCTCACTATACAATGACCACTACGAACGAAATCGTTGACTCTCTTTTCCTTCCTTATCTACTAAAGACCTGTTTTGCCCGCTACCCTTAGTAATGGATAGAGCCCTCGTTAATGCGGACTGGGAAGTTTTTATATAGTATTTTTTCTAAATGAGATACCTTATAGCTTCAAAGTTACAAAGTCCGGTGTGAGGCCATCAGACTCCCTACGGTTAATTGAACTAGATCGAAGTTTTTTGTCTTTCTTACCTGCCAAAGATAGTAAGTAGTGAAGAACTCGAATCCGTGCCCTAACTCCCTAGCTCAAAGAAAAGTGACGATATTAATAAAGTTACTTTCCTCAACCTAGTTAATTAAGTAAGAAATTCCCACTGCGTCTGATTCGACTGTCTACGTCATCCATTACGCTGATGAGGATGCCATATCCGCTGAGGTTTCGAAGAAGAAAGGCTTACCAAGGTCTAAGCTGGCGTCTAATGTCTCCGTTTCCGTTACAGACAGAGACAGAAAGAGAACGCCATAGAGAAGAGACCTATTAGGATAGTGTTCCGTTTCCCCCTATTAGCTTCAGTTCGTTGATTTGCCAGCCTAGCCTTGAAGCGCATCCCCTATGAAAGATCGTAGTTTTTTTTGCACTAAAAAGCAGGACTTTAACCACGATGAGATGGCTTGAAGAACGACCAATAACTAAGCGCACTAGAGTCCTTCCACCTCTGACTTTGGACTGAATCCTGGTTCCTGGGATCTCTCTTTTTCTCTTCTACGCCGTACTTAGGAAAGGAAAGCTCGGTTGTCAAGGAGAATGAATTCGTAGCTTGGTTCTCAAAGAAGGGTAGCGGAGTTTCCACTCGAAAGCCGACGCCTTCACTCCTTTTGTCAAGTCTTTCCGTACTGTTCCCCTCCTGAATGAACTCTTTAACTAGAGGAAAGACAGAAAGGGAGAAACGGATAAAGATACGAGATCGGCCCTTGGGGTTAATTCATTCTCTTGGTTAGTTGATCTCTTGCTTAGTGCATTCCATTTATTTACACTGCCCCTCTTTCTTTTGCCAGGATGTCTTTCATCAGCCAGCACCTTCAAGAGCCAGTCAGTCCTTGAACTCTCTGTCTCGCGCCTTTCTTCATTCAGCTTCTTCCTCTTCAGTTATCTATCTGCTTCGCCCCTATCTTAAAGTTTTTTCCAAATCATCCGAACCTCACTTCTTTGAGACAAATCAGACTTGCTTGACGAGAGAAAGATTGAAGAAGGAATGAAAAACGGACTTCTCTCATGGTATACTTCCCGCTGAGACTGCCTTCTTAGCCTTCCTTATTTAATTGAATTATCGAGATATGCTTTTCATAGTCAAGATGTGCCCGTGGGATTTCCCTTCTGAGATGGAGGTCCTGTTCCCAAGTCGTGTTGAATCAGAGCTGTGACCAAGTCGACTGCTTTCCTTCTCCTGGCAAAGTCCTATTCGGGGTGTGAAGGAAGGCTTTCCCCTCCTACTCAAGCTTTCCACCGAAGATGAGTAGACTGCGTTCAATTGGCAAAGCGTCAGTGATCTTTTATAAGCGTAGGAAGAGCTACGCACAGTCGTCAGGAGGAGCTCCTAGGACTCGAGCAAGAGAAGATCAAGCAGAGGGGCTTCCCTTTCTCATATGAGCTAGTTAGTTTGTAGCTTTCCTTCCTCTTTTAGTCTTTCCTCTCCAGTAGCTAGGTATCTAGGTATGGAAGTAGTTCCCTACCAACCTATTTCGTTACACAATGTGTTTTTGTACCCTAATAAGTGGCTTTGCCCTAGTATTAGTATGAGGGCTATTGGAGAGTGGAAGTCTTAGTTATCCCCGAGTGACTCCCCAAGAGAAGGAGCAGCATCATATCTGAGTACCGAAATGCTTGTGTAAGAGACTCGGTTGCTTTTCCCTCTAGTTGAGGGGATTCCCGTCCTTCGTTGTCTCTTAGTTGCCTACGGTCTTTAGCTTTCCCGTTCCGTCATGGGTATGAAGGTGAGCTCCGAAGTCTTTCATTTCTTCCTAAAGTGAGGACTGGTCCCCTTAAAGTAGGGTTTCCTATCCTTTCTTTGAGGAATTCCCCCCAGTTTGTTCAATTCAATAAGAAAAACCTTTAGTGCGCTCTTAGCTCGATAAGTGAGTTGGCTTCCGAGCCTAGGGGATAGTAGGAAGGGCGTCTATGGAACTCAGAGAGTCAGTCAGAAGACCAGTAGGAGGTGGCTTGCCCTTCGCTCCATTCCAAAGTAATGGGCGAGTGGCTTGCCGAATACTACCTGTTATTTATTACACGTCTGATCCTTCTGAGCTAACGGCTGCAGACTCGGATACAACTCCAGACCTGGAAAACCAGGACTTGCAAATGGCACGGGAAGAAAACCACCTTGTCGAGCTGGAAGAACAGCAGAGGCAGCTAACCGGATGGCCGTCCTCACATATACTTGAATCTTAGAACCTGGGGTTGGCGACCCCGTAGCTCAACGTCGAAGTACAACGATCTATTTATATATTATATACTAACAAACCGAACCACGCCTTCACGCACTAGCTGCAGGAGAAAGGATACGTAGGAGAATTGATAGATTCGGAAGTGAATTCGGCTTTTAGGGAGCGGATGGGGGGCGTAGACTTCACTCTTAGAAACCTTGGGCTACTTTTTATTTAGTATCTGCCATAGCTAGGCGGAGGAGTGAGACCCGCGACACCCATCCTACATACAATATCTGATTATCCACGAACTCTCGCTATGGGATTCCGCATTTAATCGTAACCATACTTAAACATTAGCCCAGATTATAATAGATTGTATTGGGGATATTTCTCTTTGGGTAGCTATATGTCACTACGGTTGTTTCGAGAGACAACTGGGGCACCTTCTTACTTGAAGTTTAAATCAAGATGGAACCTATTATAAGAAATAAGATCCACGCACTCTCTTGCCGGGCTGCTAGGGGCATGAAGGTTGGTCTACGATCTACAGCTTTATAGAAGTTTAAAAATGCCTCTCGTTCTGTAGTCTTAGGACTGGCTCTCTGCCCGCCTCTCTATGGATGGATAGGTCAAGCCTGCTTAAGTTAGAGAAGGACCTCTTGGCCATTGTCTCAAGAGCAGCTACCGATGCGTCATTGCTTTAGCGAATCAACCGTCTATTATGATAATAGCAGCGGCATCTTACAACCTATTTATTATCCTATGCTTATCTCTCTCTCCTACGCTCTTCGATAGCAGCTTGGCTTACAGGAACAGACTAGCTACGAGTGATCGATCTAATCCATTCTAATAGAGCCTGGCGTGCTCGAATCCTACAGTTCGGACCATTACCGTACTCTTTCTATGAAACAGTTATGGCGAAGAAGGGGGACGCTACTAGATCTCGTAGGAAGGGGAAGAAACTCTATTTTATATTAGAAGTCAGACTAATGTTAGAAGTTCAGTCTGCTGAGTTTGATAGGCAAAGCTCGTGTCTGATGCCTATGATTGAAATCCAACAAAGAAAGTAGATTGTCCTCTTGGCACTTCGGACTGCCTTGGAAATGCCCACTTGCTTTGAAATGACTCCTTGCGAGCCTCTTGAGGAAGACTCCACGACTTGAACCTTTCACGACGAATCCTCGTCCTTTGACACCCCGAAACTTGGCACTTTTGGTTTTGCACGTCTCATGAATCTTCTAATCTGTTACCTGGAACTCAAACTCTTCCTCCCACTATAGGGGCAGCGTTCAGCCAAACACCCTCTTGTTACAGAATCTGTTGTTCAATGTTCAAAGCAGATTATTAAATCATAGAGTTAGCGTGACAACACAATCTAACCTGAGTTCCGTTCAGTCTAATTCATATGATAAGCGGTTCAGTGTGATAACTGTTCAAAGTAGGAATCCGAAAACACATCAATTGGGGTTGGCCCATTCCTACTGACTTTGACCTGACACCTTCCTGTGACTTGACACCTTAACCAAACCAGTCCTCCTGTCTTGAATGGAGGGAAGCGGTTTAAGAATTCCTTATGAAGACAAGCAAGGGCCCAAGAAAGAAAAGTCCCGAGGGCAGACTCAGTTCAACACTTGTTTTCTCAGTGCAGATACTCAAACTTTCAATCCCGATTATTATAAGAATTCCACTCAATTGACAGTAATGAGGCGGGGAACTCAACCCTTTTCTTTATCATTGAATTCAGACTCAGACTTGAGCTTTGGGATTCTTCTTTCTTAATGGCAGGCCAAGCGGCCAAGTCCCGTGCGTTCAGAATTCTTTCTTTTAGGAATTTCCACGTGCAAGAACTTCTACTCTCATTGATTGAGGGGCCCTCGCTAACTCCAACGACTGGCCTTTGCCTTGCCCTTGGATTTCCTGCCATTCTTCCTTCTTGGAGTTAGCTGCTTCTAATGGAACTGATTGGGGAACTACTGGGTTATCTGGACACTCCAATGCCAAGTGCCAAAAGGTTTTACAACCAGCACATCTTGACGGCATCCATTGATATTCAACCTCAATATCCACAAAATAATCTTCACATCTCAGCACAAAACTCTGGGGCAACTCATCCTCTGCATCCACTTCCACACAGATACGAGCATATAAGATCCTCTTCCTTTGTTGAAAGGGCTTGAGAAGGGCCCCTAAACCAGGACATATATCAAATCCAATTGATGGGCCCTACCGTAGTCCCAATTAGCTCCCTGGTTTCCCCTACCCCAGGCATTTCGACCACCATATCTGGTTAGGTAGCTATCATGAGTCTGACCGTCCTCCCTTCTATTGGGAGTGATGGATGCTATCGCAAAGCTTCTTCAATAAAGTGTCGACCATCTTTACCAGGAGTGCATAGGATAAGGTATAGTAGTCATAACTTTGTCCTAACCTTTATATATATGTATAGATAGATCCGCAAAGGCAATGAGGCAGCGCCACGCCAGTAGCACTGCTCTATTCCCGTACCGGTGCTATCCCAGCAGCTAAAGTGGCTAGTTGTATTTTCACCTTTGTCTAAAGCATGGTTCTATAGTCAAAGTGGTCGTTGTCTCGACCTAAGGTAAGGGTTCAAATAGTTTCCACATGAGATATGTTTTCAGATCCGATCAGTCTCGTGATGACGCCCTTTACGCCCAGTCATTCCGCCCGAGATGGCCTTAGTATGGGTAGCTACTATATTACTAAGAGCATAAACTATTTTATGATTGTTTTAGGATACTCTCTTTCGTTTTTATCCATCCAATAACATTAGGGTCAAATCCCAGAGCTTTCAGTTCCTCTCCCTATGGTCGAGATCCTTTAGGAGAGTTTCATTGCACTCGCGCTTTCAGCTCTGTTTCACCACATGATTTCTTTAGTCTTTAGGGTTGCCCTTACGAGGTAGTGTCTTTTTTACATCGTCATCTACAACCTTCATTTTGCTCATTCATGGGAATAGCTTTACGTCAGATGGCTACTAATATTCAGGCTTAACTTCTATAGTACCATTAATCCCTTTAGATATGGCAAGAGGGATCGTTAAGGCGTGCACCCAGAGCAGTCTGAGTTTGGTGAAGGAGAGGCGTCAGTGTCAAAAGGCGAGGTTATCTCGTTCACGCCCCTAACGGCCTACTCCTACTCCCACTTCTTCTCCTTACTGTTATCAATAGTCGTCCTCTCCCTCACCCAACTCATCGGACGAAAGAGCTTTGGCCCCTTCCTTTCTGTTGTTGCCGACTGCAACAAAAACCACCATCTCGCTCTTTTCAAATAGGTGGTGGATAAAACCTTTCCATACTTTGTATCTGGAGTTTACCGTTTCCTTATTTATAAAGTAATCTTTCACTATGGTTAATTAAAGTATCTCCGCGTCCTGCTTAAGAGACTAATAAGGAAGACGTCGCTAGGTCAATTTCTACCCCAGGATTTAAAGTAACTCCACTCGTTACCAGGACCTATGGATTGGGTATACAGTAAAGTAAAAAACCATCTCTTTCTTTCTGGATAATGGAGAGTCCTATGGTTATGTGTCTGTCAGGTTCGGTTCTTCGGTACTACTTGTTAGGAGTAGGTTTTGGCTTGCCCCTAGCGGTAAAGTTGTATATATATGTACCGGCAAATGGGGTGCTTATCGGTTGTAACGCGGGTTAGGCGCTTCACCCCTCAAGCGGCCGTGGGTTTTGTACCATGGGTTTGCTTATTCAGAAACAGGGTTTCCGCCATCCATCAAAAGGCGATCAAAAACTCTGATCGATCAGCTAGCTCTCGACCTCCACCCTTCTTCATCTTCCCCTTCAATTGCCTGGCTTGGCTCGCTCTGTGAAATTGTTCGTTCCTTCCTTGGAGGACGGGGATAGATGCATCCACATGCCTACTCGAGCGTATCCTCTTCCCTTCCCTCTTATAAAATGGCGGATTGGTTTGCAATCAGTTACTGATGCTTTGTTGAATGAAGAAGAAGCTTGTTTCAAGATCATCTGTTCCGTTCCTTCTGCCTCACTCCTCAACGAAACCAGAAGGCACACTACCAGGAAAGTCAGATAGCTTTTCCTCTGATTATAAAGAAAGCCCTCCCTTCATTCACGTACAGAAGTATAGGTACGTGACAGAAGCAAGGGCAGCATCTTAACCAGGTCGAGAGCTTGAAGCAGCTCCAAAAGCATACCTAGGACCAGTAGATATAGTTGCATATCCGGTTCCATTATCCATTAGACTTGGCTTCTTTTCGTTCGGTTCCATACCTTTCAAGAACTAAGGTAGTCGCGAGAGAATCATAGGTTGTGGTACATAAGCATAGGTGGCTGGAGCAGTTCCATATGTAGCATACTTTTTCGTTTGAGACCATATCCCGATCGAGACCCGTATCGTCACCCTCGTGATCGATAGCCGGACCCATGCTTCCGGGACCGAGATCCAGCCCCTCCAGCGGAACTAGTACCACCAATAGATAGCATCTTTGTCCGTCCCTTCTTGAGCAACCCTTAAAGTCTCTTCTTGTACGGACTGAAACAAGACAAACTACCCGCGGGACCCACTTCTGATCTCTTTTTTTTGTTTTCCTCTTTCTGCCTTTCAACCAAGAAAAGTGGCTTCCCTTATCAGTTTAGTAGTAGTAGCGCGTTTCTCTTTGAATAATAATGAGTTTTTTTAGGAGAACGAACTTCCTATCTTTTTTGAAGCTGAGGCATTGCCGGCTGGGGGGACAATTGATCGAAACGAATAACAACTAGTCACGATTAGGGACGAAGCTCAGCTAGTATACGTAATGTGTTCAAGGCGCATTTCCTCCTACTATACTAAATAATAAGGGCGGAAGGATTTACTTAAACGTTGTTGCATGAGCGGCTTCGAGTGGTTGATGATTCACTTTCGGATTATTACCCGCTAGCTATTGAAGCAGCAGTGTCTAGTCCGCCCACTGCGGAATGGGTGCCACCTAAGATTCGGTGAAGGTTAAACCTTCGACAGATATAGTAGTTCCACTCGATGTGGATCGCGCCCATGGTTGCTCAGCTCCAGGATCAGGCTCTTCAACCTCCGTTATATATTCCATCCGGTCTATGTTGTTGGAGTTCCGCATTCCGCGTTAATCCCACCTCTGTTTCTAAGGAATAGCCTTAGATTGTCGCATCCATGATATTGAATCCCCTTTCCTTACCCATCTCACTGCTTCGATCATCATGGAAGAACGTTGAGAGGTGAGTGATCCACGCGAAGTAGCCAAGTGCCAAGTCTTAGCGCGGGGACCCATCCGTCGTTAGGAGAACATCGCCTATACCGACTCCTCCTAAAGCTTATCGACAGGGCGGGGCCTATTCGCGTGCGAGCCCTTTTTCGGTTTTCCAATGACTTAGCTTGACCTTGTCCCGGTTGGCCGGCTGAATCATCTCTTCGAAGCCACCGTGGTGGGAACGCTTTTGGCTGGCTGTTAGAAACATATAAAAAGCCTAAGGCCCACCTATACCAGTTCGTATCAGGGCCTTTTCTTCTTTATTGTTCGTGGGAATCTGCAATGGAAATTTAGCTACGGCCGTCCCTGAACTCTTGCGGCATTGCCCATGGGCATTCGCACTATGTATGGACGATCCCTCCCTATATGGATACCTCAGATGTGTGCCTACAAAATGACCAGGGAATAGACTGATTGAGACGAGGTGACTCACAAAGATAGATGAATATACCTCCGCACCAGTAGCAAAAGCAGTAGTTGGAGTTTCGCCAGCACCACCCACCAACCAGTGATGGCACGGAGAAAGAAGCAGCACCAACAGTCAGCTGGAGCGGAGACGGCTGCATGAGGATGCTCTGCCTCGAACGCTTCTACTTCCTTCTCTAAGCCTGTGAACTCCTCCATCCTCATTTATAAATGACTCTCTATCTTTTTCTTTTTACGCTTTCTGAATATCGTCCTTTGTTTTTTCAAGTGTTGCGACCTATAGACGTATTCTATCTTTCTTGTCTCTCCCTTCCCTTATGCTTCCTTCTTGTTCATCGAGAAGGTCTTTCAACCGATGGTGGGTGAGTCATATCCATTTGCTTTCACCTATATTCCTTCCATTCTCTTATTTGTATCAACCAAGATAGGAGGTGTTCTTACTATGCTACGGGATAAAGCCCAAGTCTGAAAGAGCATGAAAGTCTTTCAAATCTCAATAAAAAATGGCTTTCTTTCCGATGTCGCTTGTGTTATTTCACATTTGAGCACCATGCATGTCAGACTCCCAAGCCCTATCTTGAAAAAATCATGGTTTACCGTCATCATCTTCCCCCCTATGTAGTAAGGAGGGGGTCAATGATGGGAAGAAAATGTGGATCTTGTGTAATAGTATCTAATATTTAGCTCTCCAAATTCTTCTTGTATCCGGCGCTCAACATTGTGAATCGCTCATAATCTTTCCCGGGGTCAAGCGAATCGAATTTCTTTAGAGTCATCCCCGCATGTTGGAAATCATTTTTTGTATATGATTGGGAGCTTCAAATCTTTGAGTTTTCGTTTTGTCTTCACATATTGACTTAAACGCTCACAATTGTCTCCGTGGACCGAGACCGGGGGTCTTAGTTGAACGGGAAGCAATCTTGTTAGGTATCGTGCCCCCCCTCGGGAGTCCTGTCGCTGATGATGGATGTGACGAGAAATTTATTCGGGCTTATCTCCACCACCTCCTTGTCCCCTGTGTCTCCTTTTCTTTCTTCCTTGCCTTCTTCTTTCATCACCTTTTCCTCTTCTCTGATTTCCCCGTTGTCGCCTATACTCCCTTTCCTTTCTTCTTGACGCCGTGCCTCTGTTTCAGTTTCTCTCTCTCCCTAGCCGTTAGCTTGCTCTCCATCATCTTGGGTTCAGTTTGCCAAGGAGGCTGGTTTTTACGTTAAGAAGGCGGGAAAGGAGCGGGCGGGGCAAGCTTTGATAATGAATTATACCAGACCCATACCATACTTATCTGCTTTCAGGGAAAGCAGAGCTTGCTCTGGGACCGGAACTTGATCTCGAAATAAGCTTGCACTTTCACTCTTTCAAAATGAAGCCTCACCATAATTTTCACTATCTTTTTCCTTTTCAGTCTCTTTTGAGTTCTCTCTCTATTCTTTTCCATATTCTATAAGTGCAGTCCATTCTTCCAAGTGTTATGAGTTCGCACTTGTAGTCTCTGCTTGCTTCCCGAGTTCACTACCACCCCTCAAGCAAGCCAGTCACAGCTTTTCTCTGGCTGGGGACATTCCACCAAGGCCAAGGATGTTTTCCCCCTTTCTCTCCATAGTGCCTCTGTGCTTTACTTCTCTTCTATTTCTCTCCTCATCACCAGAGTCTCTGGGTACTGTAACAGCCAGACTTTTGGGCTTGCTGGCTATTTGCTTCACACGACGACCAGAGGATGATTCCAGTAATATAGTAACTTGCTCTGAAGCAATGTTGCCTGCACTTGAGGTAGCAGTTGTTGTGTGACATTCCCGGATTGTTACTGGTCTACTGCCGCCGATAGACGTTTTTGAAATCTGGCCCCTCTTGGGAGCCGTTGATACTGTGCCCTATGTGTGTGAGTAAGTTGGTGCCCGTAGCTGATGAAGGCGCCCTGCCTATCCTGGCTCTAGTGACACGATTGGGTTCTCGGCTTCTTGTATTGAAAGTGATTCGTGTATGGCTGTGCGCTCCCTGTTGAAGCTGACCCACCAGTTGAGCCGAGCTCAGTCCTCTCCTGCGCATTCTTTATGGGAGTAGGAGCTTTCAAATATAGAGTTGCTGGAAAAGGACCTCTATCATCGGTTGCACTTCCGCATTACCCCCCTCTTTAGTAAGTTGTTGGGATGTCTTGATCGAAACCGAACTTCAGTGCCACCCAGCTCTGATTCTATGCAGCAGTTGGGAAGACCAGTTTATACTTCTTTCTCGAATTCCATTTCTTCCTGCC
Organism: Gaultheria prostrata; assembly: GCA_036023075.1. NCBI lineage: Eukaryota > Viridiplantae > Streptophyta > Magnoliopsida > Ericales > Ericaceae > Gaultheria > Gaultheria prostrata. The sequence continues at coordinate 46,416 of JAXBDA010001140.1, read as the reverse complement.
GCACCCCAATTCTTTCCCAGTAGTCGAAGATTGATATGAGATCTTGAACCCAGGGGGCTCAATTGTTCTGGGCAGAGGCATTGACTAGGGTCTTGCTCTGATAATATGGTGGAAAGGTCCAGGCATCTTCAAACCTCACATGTGCCCCCAGGGATTGATCTAGTAAGGGGAATGACAGAGACTTGAATGTTGGGCAGTCAAGTCTGATGGTAGTATAGTATAAAAAACAAAATAAATCACATCCAATAGCAATAGTGAAAAGTAGCAATAGTGAAAAGGCGGCGGACCCATATGCGAGGAAAAGAGTAGAACACAATTTAGAGTGCTTTTCCGCTTCAATTCTGACTAATTCGACTAAATCCCAAGGTAGTTTACTTGCTTATATATAAGGAGAAACATGTTCTTTTTACGAAGAAGAAGTGCTACGACGGGACAGAAGTAGTGCAGGATAGTTCACAGATTTGCTTCTCCATTTGATGTATGTTAACTCTAAGTAAGCCTCCCCAATCTCCCTAGCCTAGCTAGCGCTAGAAGCAGGTCTGACTGGGAATGAGACCGTCTGAATGGTCTAAGCGCAGCATTCGCACTGGCGATAGCGAAGTAGACGGCGAAGCTTTGGGAAGAAAAGAAAGAAGCGTGGGCCCCTTCTCAGTCAAGCTTTTGGCCGGGTAGAAAGAGGTAACATAAGTGGGGTCGGCGGGTGGAGAAGCCCAAGGGAAGAGACCTGAAAGCCAATCCTTTCTGGTAACCGAGGTATGGTGATTGGTCTTAGTTTCCCCGGCTTGTTCCGCTTGGGAATCAAAGCCCCACTCTTTATCAAACTTATCAAGGGAAAAGCGAAAGGTATTATTAGAGCTTAGCGCTTGTGCTATGGTAGTTTACTCGCTTATATTATAATATAAGGAAATCTTCTCTCATCTTTTCATAGTGGGACCGGATATCCCGACATTAGTGAGGGTAGTTGTAAATCACAGGGTTTAGCAGCGGTCACTCTGATTGTGTTACTGAACTGAGCTTCTTAAAGTGAGTATAGTGCTCCGCTTGTTCGTATCGGTCTTTCCGTCCTTTCGTCTCTCTTATTGGTAGAGCTGGATGGCACAACGGGTGGTTCAGGAGCTTAGGCCCAAGCGGTAGTAGTTTCCTAGTTGGAGTTGGCACACGTAGGCCCGGCACCTCCGGTTGGTTGGCGCATTCGGTAAAGCATTCTTTGACTGGGGTAAAGCATTCTGCTAGCTGGCGCATAGCAAACAAGAAAGCAAAAAGCCTGCTGTAAGGTTCGGAGAAGGAGCATTAGGGTAGGCGATGGCCGCTGCATAGGTGATAGTGGCTTCGGGCAGGCATTGAAGTTTTTACCAAAGAAGCCGTTGAATGGAGCACTTTGCATAAACAATGGTAAGCCTTACCAGATCAGAATTAAGGAAGCCGGTGTCGACTGTGATACACTGTTCAAAGGCGTCGACAAGCACTACATTCACTTCATGATTCCAAGAGAGCCATATTTTATCATCTGCCTCTTGATTTGCCAATGAAAAGTGGAAACCCATTCTGTTGGAGAATTCCTGAATCTTATTAGCATGGTGAAGAGGTTCAAGAATCGAAATCAACGAGATATTATACATCTTTACAAGCTTGACAACCCTCCTTCTTGATTTGATGTTGCCTATGCCTCTGATATTCCACAATAGGTTATTAATCATGGCTAACAATGGAAGAAGTTTGAGAAGAACGAGCCAACGCTCTAGTAACCCTTCTGGAGCTCTTCAAGTTCGATTCTTTTATTTTAACAGAAGTATCTGGCTGCTCCTTGTAGGATTCCGAAGCTTTAGAGAACACTTGAGAGAATTCCTTACACATGGTCCAAAATTAAGGAAAACAAAGAAGTGTTTGCTTCTCTCATAGGTTCAGAGTCCGATAAGTATCCCTTAGTCTGAGCAGCTTGTTCCTTTGGAACGTTAGCATCATCTTTGGATTTCAGTCAAACAAGGAATATATTAGACTCCATGGTGTTTATGAGTTCATGATCAGGCTGAGAGATAATAGGCATAATAGCCTGAATACCAGAATTATCAACATTGGAATTGTTAGCAGCCAGAGATGAGTCAAAGGCATTATTACCTGATGAGAAGAATCTACCCTCAACTGAGAATCATGAGAAGCAGTACTGGTTGAAGGACCGGCAGAAATCTGTATGTGCTGAGAAGTTTCTTTATTAACATAAAAAAGATTCTGCTCCATCTGATTGTCTGCAGTTTTGTTTGGAAGATTATATGTATTATCAAAGGATGATTGGATGGTGTTGTCCGTTGGCCTGTAGACTTGACGTGGGGGAGCTTTTCCTTCTTGACCTTGTGCAGATTTTTTCCTAGAGGTATTATACTTAGGAGCTGACGGCTGCAGGTTGGACTTCTCTTTGTTGGCTGCATCAGTTGCACTGGAGTTTTTCGAACGAAGTTTGCAGTTTGACTTTGCATGACCTTCTTTGGAACAAGACGTACAATACCTTAAGTCTTTCTCATAGACGATTTTCTGCCCTTCGTATTGTCCCATGTTTAACCATACCCTATTAGGGTTTTTCTTGAGAAGATCCACCTCAACGCATACCCTTGCGACACTGGGTCGAGATGGGGGTCGGACCATCGATTAACAGCACTTTGCTTACTACGTTAGCAATAGATCTAAGGTAGTCGTCTTGAAAAAAACAGATCGGAAGAGAAACTGAATCCACATAGGAACGATTGAAGGTTCAGCCCCCGATTTGAAGTCCGCAGACCATTTAACGAATCTGAAGAGAGAATCTTTGATGTACGTTGCATCTTTCAACCAAACCTTAATGTAATCCTCTGGAAATGTTGGAATAGATATCAGAGTCAAAAAAGTGAAATTGTGAAATGCAAAAATTCATTTTTGGAGCTGACGCTCTTCTTTTTGTTACCATTCTTCTAAAAAAAAACTCGAACTCGAAGGAAAGATCAGAGAGCTTCCCATTTAGGAAATCAAGAAAGATGAAATGCCAGAAAGCCTCCAGGGGGAAGAGTCATTTTAGACTTCTGTCTCCCCTTCCAATCATCAAGGAATAACTCGAACAAGAGCTCAAAGGCATTCTTCTTTTTGTTGGTTCATAGTCCACACGGGGTTCTGGTCTTGTTACTTTATGTTTCGGAGTCAATTGATCCCTCGATCAAGTCCTAACTATAAATATCTTAAGAGAAGAAAAACGAGAAATCGTTTGGATTCGAGGCGAAACCCTTCCCCGCCGTTACGAAGTTCTTCTGCTATAATCTCCGAAATCGAGGGTCAGCTGACTGGGGAGTTAGTATTGATTCATGCAAAGATGCTCCTCTGAAGCTGAAGTAAGGGATTGTCCACCTCACCGCCTCGAAGAGCAGTGGCTCTCTTGTTTTGCACGCCTACAGAGAGAGACTCCAAACGACGCTCAATCGAAAGAAAGAGAAAGAAACTATATGCTTAACTCATGCCCCAGGAATCCCTAGACAGAGGGGTTACGAGCTAATCTTTTACTGGAGGGAAAGCTGGGGAAAAGCATAGAGCGTGCGGCACTTCGAAGGGGCATTCACACTTTGATTCGTGAGCAACTTCATGAACATTGTGAAAAGGGGAAAGGGCGGCTGTCCGTGTACTTTCCGGAAATGACGGATACTCCAGTGCCGCAAAGGCGATAATGTCTTACGATCTGGAGATCTCCGCGGAGACGGATACGGAAACCCTCCGCAGATGGGTGGAGAATATAAGGGGGACCCTAATCTCCTAAAGCCACTCATTAGGGAATACCGGCCAAATTAGTCTGTCTGCCGCTTTCACTTTCATAGCAGAGCCTTTATTCAGCTGGCATAGAAGTCTCTCGCGCGGGCGAAGGAGATGCATTTCTGATACTGGTGGTATTGGACAAGCTCTCAGG
>JAXBDA010001140.1:0-35000 GCA_036023075.1 Gaultheria prostrata | reverse complement strand
TACGAGTCTATCAAAATGAGGTGAAGCCCGTACGCGTACCCCTCGTATGGTCCGGACTTGAGACTAGGATTTCTCTCATTGGTCAGGTACGTTTTCCAGTAGCCAACTCGTGACTTATCCTCCTCCAACAGTAAAGCAGCCTTAAGAAGGCTTGTGAACTGAACAAGGCGGAAGGCCTGTTGACGCGAGTAAAGAAAGAGTTTCACCCTCAAGGAAGGTGCTGAAAGGCTACTTCTGGCTTTTGAACGAAGAGGCGTAGTTGATTTCAAGCCCATGAGACCAAGCTCTTTCATGGGAATAAGACCAGGGTTCAAGAAGATAGCACACTCGACCGAACCTGAGGGAAATGAAAAGTAGAACGGGCCAAGGTTGGCTATTCCACTTTCAACCAGCTGAGAAAGAGAGCAAGTCCCCTGCCCGCAAGGCACGAAAGACATATGAACAGTGCAACAAGTTGCCGATTGGGGCTAATTTTAGGTGATCAGTGAAGGTTGGACGGTATAGTGAGGAATCGCTTAAAGGGCAAAGGTGTGGTACTGTGTATTGCTCGAATCCGACCATTTTCCCCCTCATTCTGTGTAGAATGGGAATGAGTGGCTACCGTAGTACGATGAGATTATGCTTCTGCGGAAGTATCTACTCGTTACGGAATCTTAGGTGTCAAAGTGTGGATTTCATATAGTCAAAAAAGAAAGAAAAGGGAATGTGGTTTGAGATTATTTGTTCTCTCTTTGGTTTGAATAAAATGGTTTTTAGGGGTAAGTTGGTTCTATGGATCGGGAAGTCTATGAGAGCAGCCTTTGCAGGGTGCGAGACTGACCCCGTTCCTACTAATTTCATAAATCTGGTACAAGAGAAGAGTGATTGCTTGACTTTGTCTCTATAAAGTTCTGATGAACCACTATTCCTAAAATTCTAGAGTGAGAAAGAAAGACAAAAAGTCCGGTGTTGTCATTGGCAGGAGTGAACTTCCTGTATGCAGGGAGTGCCTAGCACTGGAATCTCATCCCTCAAGTGAAGAGCTATATAGCGAGTCTGATTGTCCCGTATTCTTTTTCTCAGGCCTAAAGTCGTTCCAAATCGGAAGAGCCATAGCTAGCAGCACTACGGATTGCGGAACCCATTGTATGTAGTAGCATTAGTAGCAAAGCGCTAGTTGCACCGCCATCCGTTGCTCCAATGCCAGTTGACAATATGTGAGACTTTTCGGAATTGTGATAGGGAGCTAGTTATGATCTCGATCGGGGAGAGGGGCAATCCTTCCTTCGAGCGGAATTCAAGCAACAAGCCATAGGAGGAAAAGTATGCAACAATCCAGAGATCTGTCTACTTCCTAAACAGGGAAGAAGCTACAAGTTGCAACTGCATGTGAAAAGCATTTTTCATCGGTACAGAACAGGAGCAATACAACCCAAACCAGTGATCTTAGAGGCATTTTCACTTCTTCCTTTCCTTGTGCAGAGCTTTCGCTTACTTCCTGGAGGGCCGAACCAGTAGACCTATAATCCATGTTCCTAGTGGAATCAACAGGCTATTCATTAGTTTCTGGAATTCCATGGGAAGACTGCGCTTACTCTCTTGTTGCCCCAGTTCCACGATCAATAGTCGTTTCCAACCTAAGTCACCGGTGGAAAGGCTACTTCAAAGCCCTAACTAGGAATGAAAAACTCCCACCGCCCCGATCCAAAGCATGACGTGCATCTAACTGAAGCAGCTTACTCATCGCTCAAAGCAACAAGCCGGTCAAGAGAAGAGAGTGGGAGGGCTTCTTCCCATACGTTTCAAGGTAGGAAATAAGTTCGCTATTCTCCTGTATAGGGCTAGCTTAGTGATGACAGCTTCAATCGGGAGTCAACTATCTAATCAAATCAAGTGAGAGGGTGGCATTTTGTACATTCGGGATAGAAAACGGATCTCTTTAGTGCGATCCGTGGGCAAGAACTCTTCAGCAACCTATGAAGGAAGCATAAGCAGCTCCCTGAGAGACTCTTTCCACGGGTGAAAGAGCAATGGATAGGTCAAACAAAGGCAGATGTATAAAGAGCTTTGTATCTCTGGGTTGGTACTCCTAAGCGCAGGAAGGGGAATCAATGGCTGGCTTTGGTTGATGTACAACTGACTTCTCAGTCGATCCTTGCTTGACTCTTCTTTCATTTCGATACAACAAATAGAAAAGGCCGGGGATCAGCACTCCTCTTCACACTTTCTCACAGACACTCTGTTCTTAAAACCAAAAGGTGAGGAATTGGCCTGTTCAGGTCAAATCATCCATGAACCCTAAGTGACGACCCTGACATCGCAGGTTTGATAGCCGCATCTTCAGTCAAATAAATGTGAATTGTTCTGGTTCTAGCTCGGCTGCTTCCCTTCTTCCACGGAAGCTTCCCACTGGACGATTGAGTCACCTACCCACCCTAACCCAGAAGCTGTATCAGCAGCTTCTTTTGGTTCTTTCTATCAAGGGAGACCCCGGCATCTTGGACACTGGGCAGTCTGATTCTACGGCAATTGCTCTTAAGACAACTCGCCTCTTCTAGTTTTTTTCAAGTAAGACCTTGTGGATTGTGAGAAATCCGTTTCTGTGGATGCCGCATGGGCTATCTTTCTGGTTTTCCACCCTTTCACCTTTCCAACTCCTTAAAGGCTTTGATTCTTAACCTAATTTCTTCGATTTGTCTCCCGCAGGAGAGAAGATGAACAAGCACTCGTGAAGTGATCCTTTTCAAGAACATGCGTGGAAACAGCCCTATTTCGAGATTTTCCATTTCCGCGCGGTTAGACGCAGGGAAGGCTGACTTTCCGCGTAGGCTGGATGCGCCCTCGACTTTGGAAACTCTCTCCTTTCCCGAAAGTGGTTCACATGGATTTTACAATATGGAGGAGGAGGTTCTTTGCTTCACTTTGTCTCAATCTCCTACCTATCGCCGGACATCCTGTCATCTTTCCAGCATCGAACATCCATATTTCCAGTCAATTCTTCTGGTAGAACAAGTGTTTCCAACCATTTCAAAAGGAAATTCCATGTGAATAGGCCAAGTCATCTCATAAGAGAAATCGAGTCCTCATGAATGTGATAGTTCAAGTTATTCTACTGGGAAATAGTACCCAAACCCCTCTACTTCTTGAATTGACCTTATTCCTACCAATCTATACTCACCTAGGAAGAATGAAAGCACCAGGTTCTATGTTGCGTGTTATTGAATAATGGTAAATAGGCCCCCTAGGGCTAGAAAGAATCTCTATTTGCTGGTTGCTGGTTCACCTCTCTGGATGATACCAGGTTCCATTGAACAAGAAAAGAAAGCAGACGGAAAATGGTTGGCATTCCAGTAGGTTGGTCCAAATTCAAGCTCCTTGGTATACGCATCATGGGTAACCCCCAAAGCAAAGGTGAGGGACAAAGAAAATCCAAATGGGAAAGAATGGGCTGATGTGCTTCATGTTTCACTGCGAAGCTTTTGTTCGTAAATCCGAAGATAGGAATTGGTGCGTTCCGTTCTAAAAGATTAGATATTCGAATTCTATAGTTATTGGGAAAGAAGTCGTATTCACCGCTTATAAGGAAGTTGGCCGTGGAAACGACATTACGAATCTTGTACCAACCCGTGGATCACATTTTGTATACATTGTCGAGAAGAAAGAAAAGAGCTCTGATTCAAGAAGATGACATCTTGCCTTTGATCAGCTATTAGTGCACCTATCTGACTACTTGGTCGTTAGATCTAGGATGTGACTCTAAAGTGCTGTCGAGATCGAACTCGCTATGAATCCCCTAGATATACGTGCTTGATGAACCCACTCGACTAAGCCGGTCAGATTGCAATTCTGATTCTTTGTCTTCGCCATCACCTTCTATCACCTACTTCCACCGTCAAGCCTCTATCAACACTTGAATGGAGAAGGAGATTGAGTATCCAAAAGGCAAGCCAGTGAAGTCCTTATTACTGAGTCCAACCCTTCTACTAAGCTAAGCCAGTGATACCCTTTTCAACTTTGCCCATTTATACCTGGTGCACGCACGAACGAATTCGTCAATCTGACATTGGAGTCTTTTTTCCCTCTCGGAGAAAGACCTACCCTCTATTAGTTCCTTGAAAGAATTCGTTCCAATGACTCTGCTTTATAGACCTAGAGGAGTGGCTACCTATCCTCTGTGAATGAGAACCATGTTGAGTGAGAAAGGCTATTCTCCTTTGGAAGTGGCATTGCCCATCTTCTTTCAATTCCTCTTCTTTGCTTTGTTTGACTTTCCTTTGCACTCAACCTATCCGCATAGCCATCCCGCCTCGCCGACGTTCTGCTCTGCGAGCCTAATATCGATAGTGAACTAGCTGCTTCCACTGCTTGATTAGCCCCAACGTGTGGACAAGAGACTCTGGGAAGGGAAGAGTGAGTGAATTCACTTTACATCTCCCGATAGGCCTTAAGGTGAATAAAGATCAATAAAGGTATCATGACTTTCAAACTACTCACCAGGCTCTGTATCTTTCACAATGGCAGCTTTAGCGGGCTAAAAAAGGGCCAGTTTCCTCCTGCCGGGATAACACACACGCAGAGGTTGGATTTCGAGCGAGACAAGTCACACACAGGTCTATCAATCCAATCCGAAGCCACCAACACGGTATCGGGGCCAACCACTCCCTCCCTGTAAGAAGGGAGTGTCAAACCACTCGATCTTAGGAAGAGGGCAAGATGACAGCTCTGCAAAAAGGGGCTTTCGCCCATTTCTCAATTTCGTGCTTGTAACTGCTATATCCTGGGTGTCAAATCCGTCCACTGGCAGTAGTGATCTATATCCTTCTATCTATCCCATTTTCATGGCGTAAAAGAAAATAATATAGCCAGTTTCTCCTTCATCAAAATAGGCCGTTTACCTCTCCTCTTCGTAACTTCGTCAATGGAGGATAGCTCTTTCCTAGTGATAATCTATTCTTAACACTAACGGTTTCCTCCACCCCATCCTGTGTCTTTCAGAATAGCCTGCTTGAGGGGCCTGAAAAGCCACCCTGGTTGATGCGGAATCCAATGCCGGTGATTTCAGGGAGTTCTATCGCATTTTCTTCAACGGAATAGAAGAGAAGATGGAATCAAGGTCAATATCAACCAAAGGGAATGTATCCTTTATTGACTCTTCTGACACCTGAAGGTACACACCAGAGAGAGAAAAGGTGCATTTCAACTCCCCCCACTCTCAACTCCCTCACTCTCAATTGTCCACTTTCCATTATACAGGTCCATCTCCATTATCAGATCAGGGACAAATGGGGTATATAGAAGTTAACATAGCTTTTTATGCTGAGGTGGATTGAACCTCTCTGAAAGATGAACCCAAAGAGAGCTCTAACGCACTACTAGAATATGTTAATAATCGAGCGCATCCCTTAGGACGAGCAGCCCTTGAGTGGGAAACTCCAAGCTCTGTCATCTTCGCATTAGTCTAGAAAACATCTTCTTGCTCATCAAGATTGAACCAATGATAAGCTTTGAAGATCTACAACGGAGAGTGCTCCATTTGGTTCATGCAATATGAAATTCCGTGGGAATGATTGTCAATACTAGACAGGCTCTTTGATCGAATGGGTGATATAGCTTAGTATAAACAAATCAAAGCTATTCGTCTAGTCTACTCCAAGCGTAGCCTAAGCAGTAGAGGAGAGGGATCACCCGGTAACAGTATGGCAAGGGGTGAAAGCCCGATGAAAGGCTCAAAGTCTCCCTGCAGATAAAAAGATTGAAAGATTGGTAGTGGGGTTTGAATCTCAGTAGTGTTTATCGAAGAAGTCCCGTTAAAGGACCCTCCTTTGATCCCGATTCCAGATCCGAAGCAGCAGCAGCCACCGAAGAAGGAGCAGCTTATGACTTTGAAGCAGTAGGATATGCCCTTTCTTTCCATTATGTACTTCGGGAGCTAGGAGTGGGGAGGAATCCCAGTAGTGGAACCTAATCAATTGACATCGGAGATGGAACAGAACCCGACTCTTATCAGATTCTCCTTTCCCTTATATTAGAGTTCAAACTCGCTTAAGAGCTCTTAATCAAATATGCTAAGTAGGTTGATGGACAGAGACAGAGGTCGACTTTAATCATATGCCTGCTCGTTGCGGAACTCTTTCTTCGATCTGGAAGAGGACGACCACTAGGATTGATACTCTGAAGAAAGGGATGGTTGGGAGGGGGTAGGATTTGTAGGATGAAAGGCCTACGCGTCTTGGGATATTCGTGCGGATCCAATGTTGTTAGACGTGGCTCCAAGAGGGACTCCGGAGATATGTATGATATAAATTCTTGTACTTTCCTTTCGGCGGGTCGACTCGCATAGCTTTTACAGGTATATCGGCCTCCTTCGTTGTTTTCCCCTGTGTACACTATTCGTACATGCCCTTTCCACTCTATGTGAGACAGATCCGAGCTAAGCGGAGTGGTTTTTTTATTGATATTGAGTAAACTCGGGCAGGTATGTCAAGTCTCGTGTTCTCAGGTCGGATACGGCCTATGTGATAAAAAGATAAAAGAAGTCAAGTCCCGATCCTCAGTTCGGTTAAAGGAGTTCAATTTCCTCCATGGAAGCAAGTTATAGCAGTGATTTCTCTTGGTCTTCTTTTCTTTAGAACAGAGATCAGTTCTTCCTATGCCCAAAGGTTCGATTTCCGTTTCGGCTCCTAATGTCGGTTACACATCTGTCTATGCGTAAAAAGGTAACCCAGGAATAAGAGTCCTAAATCTGGCTTAACCCCCAAGGCAAGCCTAGTGATTTCCTTTCTACCAAGTCAGTGGATTCCATCAGTGGCATTCCTTTCCGCCCTGAGTATAATAGATGATCCCCGCAGCCCCGAAATAGCTGGCCCCTGCTTTAACTGCTGCCCTTTCCCTCTAATCATAGTAGAGTGACGACTATCAGCATCAGTAACTAGCCTTTCCCGAGTTCTCTTTTTCTTGGAGCATTATTACACTAGGGGTTCGGGGCCTGAAACCAAAGAAGCAAGTGACTGAAAGGTCAACAGAAGTCACGATCTCAACAAGACTGCAAGGAACCTGTTGAGACTTTTAGATTGAGACCTTCGAGTTCTTTCTCTTTTTCTTTCCTGTAAAGTATTGCAAGTCGAGGGAAGCAAGGAAGCTAACAACTGTATCGGTCGGTGCAGTATCGGAGGCCGGGCTAGCTTGGTCGGTAAGGTAGACTTCGATTTCGAAAGTATGGCTTTCCTCGGTAGGGTAACGCAGGAAAAAAGTATGCATTGTATGGGTTTTCAAACAATCTATCGGTGACTGTGGAAGTGAACGAACGATCTGTCTCTGCCAGGACGCCATTTCGAGAGAGATTTCTAATATCTGTCTGTCTTTCCTGAACAACAAGTGACTGAGCTAAGTGAAGGAACGGAATCAACTGACTTTCCTGGTTGGTGAGCTAAGCGAACTTTCTCGGTACAAAGCCGGTAAGGGACAATGCCTAGATAACTTCTTGGTCGGATCGGGTGTTACCCCATTTCGAGATTGAGAGTCTTTCCTGGTCGGTGACTCACTTCGATTTCGAATGTCTTTCTTTCCTTGATTGAGAGCTAGGAGTTAGCGTACTCTTTTCCTTCGTTTATTATATTAAGTAGTAGAGTAGTAGATGTGCTTAGTTACCAGTCATTATTCCTAAATGAAGATAGAGAAGGTCTCTATTTCGCTGCATATTGAGCGAAGTGAACTATCTGCCAAACTTGGATTTCGACAAGAGCAGTCGTCTCCATACTACCCTCAGTCTAATGGGCAAGTTGAAGCGGTAAAAAAGGTTCTCAAAACAGAGGACTGTTAACAAAAAGAAAACCAACTGGCATCTAATGTTGTTTCCGGCATTATGGGCCTATCGAACCTTGGTCAAAACGGCTACAGGCTTTACTCCTTTCCAATTGGTTCACGGAGTGAAGGCCATCTTACCCATTGAATGTGAAATACCTTCCTTGAAACTAGCAATAGAGCTCCTACCTGAAACCACCCCTGAAGAGGAACGTCTCGTTCATTTAAAACAACTGGATGAACACCGCACAGATGCGGCTACTATAAACGAGGCACATAAGAAACGTGTTAAGACACAATATGACAAGGATACCTCGAACTTTCTCTGAAGGAGACTTGGTATTGGTTTATGACCAGGACAAAGATGAGCTGGGGGCAGGAAAATTTTTGTCTATGTGGCTAGGTCCTTACATAGTGAGACGAGTCCTAGGAAAAGGAGCCTATGAATTAGAAGATTATGAAGGGAACGCTCTAGAGAGGCCCAGAAAAGGGCTGTATTTGAAGAGGTATTATGCCTAGGCAGCAATGCCCGGGCGATGTATTAAAAACAAATAAAGTCGAGCGTGGAGTCAACACTTGTTTCCACCCTTCCTCATAATAGTGGGGAATCCCGATCTATTAACCACTCCCGATACCTCTTCGCGCTCCCACCCAATCCTTGCTGTTCGGCATTCATCCTGATGTTGATCCAACCTTCGAAGTGGATAGGCCGCCAACACTCAGACCGGGAAGAGTCCGGGGCTATAGTTGAAATCGGGATCGGATGGTTCTCTCACAAATAATAATAGTAGGGGCAACCGCCTCATCAATTTCGCTTCTTTTCCTGCTTCTGCACCTACTGGGAAGAATGGGCTAAAGCCCTGCGGGCAGCTGGGAGAGGGGAATAGGTGGAGCATTTCAAGGTAGGTCTTTAGCTGCTCCAACGAATCGAGTTGTCTACGATACCCAAGCATGCAAGCAAGTCTTCGGGAATGGAATCGACCTGCCTCCCTTCGGTCTAATGGCCGCGGGAGGGGAAGGGGGAATCTTTCATCTTTGAACAGAGGGACCGCCCACTCCGATTGTGTTACTGATTGCGTTGTCGAAGAACAATCAAGTTGCCCCGATAGTTCCCATCCCGCAACCTCCTATGGACTCTAAGTGGTGGGATTTCGGGGTAGAATGGAATCAAGGAAAAGACAGACTTCGTCTTCTCTCTTGTCGACAGGGAACGAATGCTAGCATGGCTTGAATAATGACTCTCCTTCCCTTGCATTGAGTCAGTGTCGATGGTAGGCTTTCGGATAGAGAAAATGCTTTCGGGTAGGGTGGTAGGCTTCATGCTATGCTGGTATGCTTGATGATAGTCAACATGCTTAATCGGTATCGGTCTTGTTCAAATGCTTTCCGTAGTAGATCCCTTAAAGGAATTGATCGACTAAAGGGAATTGGTGCTTGACAAAGAATTAGCCCGGGCCCAGAAAGGAGAAAGCCAAAAGGCTAGATTTATCTTCGCCAACAAAAGGAGTCGATTTAGTAGTTCACGATGAAAGGCATAGTAGAAAAAGGCGAGAAAGACCAGGCAATCCCCGAGTTGAAATCGATCCCAGACCCGGTAAATAGGAGTTTTCCCTGCTCCAGGTAAATTTCTTTTTGAACGATCCCGGGAAGATGCACTGTAATGAAAGTCATTCTATTAATAAGACAAGACATTTCATAACTGACTTGCTAAGTAACATACCAAGGAGAGGCGGTTTCCGCACCTCCGTTTGAGGGGATTGGAGATATATATATGTGGTATGATTCGGGGGAAGCCCTTTGGAGCGATGAGTTCTAGTTTGAGTTGGAGTTAGAAGGTGAATTCCACTTTACTTTCACTTTACTTTAAAGGGGTTTATGAAGCAGCGAAAGAAAGCCAGGAAAGGTAATTGCTTACAGACAGATTTTTTTTTACGACATTCTTTTTGTAGAAGAGTCCTGCCCTTTCTTCTTTCTAAAGAGCTTGACACCACTTACACGGAACAAGAGGAACTAAACTCAATCCCCGTTCGGGTTCCAATCTCCTATTCCGAAATAGCTACTCTTTCCGAAGCTGCTAGAGTTGCTTGAGCTGCTAAAGCTAGAGCTAGACCGGATGAGCTCATCTCAGTCTCCCCCATTTTAGATACGGTGGGGGAATCGGACTTATCCATGGTTAGTCAACATAATTGCATAGGCCCAGAAGCCCAGGTAGCTCGGCATGGGAGGAAAGGAAGATCTCTGAACTAATAATAGTCGGCCGCTTACTCTATAATCCTAAGTGTTGCCCCTTCCCCGATAGTCCAACATCATCTATTTCATTTCCAGGCTAGCAAAGAAGTATGCTATCTCTGACTGTCCAGAAGTAGCTTATGTCGTGCTACGAATGAAAGAGGTCCCTACCCTCATGCCTAGCTCCCGCAACCTGTAAATACGAGGCTTTCAGATGTGCTACTTCGGGGAGAAGATGGCATCTGAGGTGACATCTGAAAACCTGAACCAAACTGGTGAGGAACACCCCCCAGAGACTGAGGATAACCAGGGGAAAACACAGGGTAAGAAGTAGCTCCACCAAACTGTTGAGATGGACCTCTCCATTGATAACCAGAGAACTGCTGAGTATCAAAAACAGGAAATGAAGTTTTGTAATAGCAGTAGTTGGTAGTATGATTAGTCCTGTGACATATAGCACAAGGTTCCCTTGGAAATCTGGGACCTCTACCCACCTTTACCTTAACCAATGAAGGTGATCCCAGGACACAGAGACTCGAAAGCATTGGACGAACCAACCACCTTTGGAAAAAGATCTCAGTTTGCATAAGGAAGCTATTTCTATTTAGGAAAAAAGTTTCCAGGTCGAGTGACCCTAGCCTAGCCCTTCTTTGGAGGAAAAGAATGGAACCTAGAAGAATTAGTCTGGGCTGAAAGCCCTTTGGCTCGTTACGTATACTGAACTCGTTCCTCGCTACACTGCCGGCCTAGAAGAGGTGAGCCTAGTCCTATAGCCTATGCTAAGCTGGGGCGAGCTAGCAACACCAGTAGCAGCGTATCCGCAGGCGAAGGGGCTGCACCGTGAAACCATCCATATAGCGGCATCTAGGCACCTAGAGCAGCCGGGCAGCACTAGCACCAGAAACTCACTCGCTTTCTGTCTGGATTACCCAGCGCTTTCTAACTTAGCCTTTATTAGATTAGTCACTAAGTTAAGCCGGCATACTAAGAAGTCACTAAGGCCGGTATAAAGTGACTAAGCGGTTCTTTGGCATACAGCACTGTGTATGACTTAGGTAACACATCACACGGTTGTCTTCAATTAAGCCTTTCTCGGGATATAGTCCGTATCCGTACTCACAGTAGGTTATCAGGGTGAAAAACCTTACTCGGTAGGTGCACTCACTACAGGAGCTGTAGCGTGACAAACTCGTTGTATGGACGGTAACACTCACAGCGCTTCGCTGCTTTCCGGACCCGGCAGGAGTGTACCGTATCGTTTCCTTTCCGTCGAGTGGGCCTTAGTTTTGCTTGCTTGGCTCCCAGCAAGATACAGCGGACGTCTCTCTAAGGCTTCCGGGCTTGTTCGAACCAAGCCCGCCCTCTCCTCATTAGTTGAGTGCTTTCACGACTTGAACTCTCCAACCCAACATCGAGTAGGGCGAGTCCGGCCTAGCTGTCGAGTAAGAAGCTCGATCTGGATCCGAAATGGACTATGGATCTCGATCTATTGGTCTATGCGGGATTCGCCCCCCTCTCCAGTTTCCGTTCTGGTTCGAACAGATCCCTTTCAGGCTTTGCTTTGAATTAGCTACTACTACTACTGATGAATGAACCTTCGTTGCACTAGGCCGGCAGAGATGGCAGGGAAGGGCATTTCTTTGCCGTGATCCCCACGTTCCGCATCCGTACCTATCCACCCAATGTCATAGAGCGAGACTCTGTTCGATTCCTCCATGATGAAGGCGCTCGTGCTTCGCCTCGCGGGATGCACTGCGCTCCCCCTTAGGAAGGGAGGATATATGGGATACACAGGCAGGAAGGTAGTCAAAGTCGTAGAATCGGTTGTTTAAGTAGGAAGATCGGCTGCAAAAAAGGAAAGTTTCCCTAGAAAAGAACAAAACAAAAACCAAAGAATTAGCTGTATCCATTTCAAGAGGCCATATGAAGCACCAAGGCCTCCTTGAATATAGTAGCCCCAATTCGCGGAAAAGTAATACAAGCGCTATTATCGCACTTCAAATCAAGGACGTAGACGAGCTTGCTAAGGAGTTTAATCGACTCAAAGGCGGGAGGCATAGTTGGCCCCTCGCCACAAATGAGAACGGAAATCTTTCGGTCCTTATGGATAATTTCTTCATTCTCCCTACCAAACGAGAACTCTGTTGGCAGGCCGCTGAGTATCAATGCTAGTCGGTTTACAAAAAGCTGCCACTCTTCCATGGATATATGTTCCTAGGGCAATATATGGTCATAAAGCCATAAATCTTGTTGATCAGAAGCGGCTTCCGCGAAACCGCTAGAACTTCCGTCTTGCGGAATGACGAAGACCCGAAGGCACTGGGAAAAACGGTCAAAGAAGGCCGATTTACTCGAGCAGTCATTCCCGACTAATAGGAGGTGCCTACTGCCCACAGGACGATCCCCTTCTGAGGAAAGAAAGATGACAAGTCCCTTCCGACTGGTAGTTGGTCTTCCCTATCCAGTATTTGACTTCCCCCGGAAATCGTTTTTGTATTTCAATTCAAGTTAGCAGGATCCGTTAACGGTGCTTCTTGCTCGATAAGTGACTTTCTTTGCTTCCCTCCCTACCAACAAAATCAAAATGGATTTCTTTGCTTCCCCTCTCCGCGCGCGCAGAGAATCGGCACAGAGAGAATGGACTTGATTCACCTTTGCCTACGAGCCGTCCGGCAAGAACGAGAGAAAGAATTTCCACGTCCAGTAGAGAGGCCCCTCACTCTCGTCAGCTGTACATACGTCACCTTCCATTGTCTTAGCGAAGATTTCAACGCGTGCCGGGAAGTTCTTTCCTTACCCTAGAAAGCCAGTCTTCTGCGGAACCCGCCAATCCATTTTTTTTTTAAGCGAGAGTCGGAAGATCTAGCCCATGTAGGTTTCAATACGCCGGCGAACAGCGGCATCGTACAGTACTTATATAATACACAATCGCGCGTGAATGTACACGATCATCAAATGTGTAGGAACTTCGACCCCTTTCATTTAGTGCTCGCTCGTGCAGAACGGAAGACCAAGCATAGGCACGCGAAGGGCACTTTTGATTTTTAAGATTCTCAACAATTTCCTTCCGCACTAAAATAGAAATTCTTAGTTTTGTGTCTGCTTTCATGAGAGGAAATTACCTATTTTGAATTTCTAGTTCTACGTAATAAGATGTGGCCTGCCTGACTAGGTCACCTTCTAGGGATATGGGTCTCGGATAGGGTATAGTCAACAATTTCTTCCTTCTTGATCGAAGCTCTATGTCTCATTCAGTCCTTCGCAATCTTTCTTCAAAGGGAGAGTCCATAGGGGCGAATACTCGGATTGGGCTTGGAAGTCCCTATCTCTGAAGAGGCGGTCTGTCTATTGATGCACCGGATGCTTGTCCGAAAGCTCTGTTATCTCTATCTTTAGAATAATTGACTCCTAGGTACTCTTCCCCAACCAATAGCTCGCTGGCCGCTATCACTTCATTCGTTCGTTTCGTACACTCCACTTGCTTTAGTGCTCGCTCCGGTACACTCTTGGGTTGGATATACAGATTGAAAACAAGGATTTCAGACAGCATGAAAGATTCCCTTGAAAAGACCGATCTTCAAGCGGATAATAGAAACTCTAGCCTCATTTCTGGGCCAGGTACTTGGGGTCATAAACCCTAGTTTTTATGGTAGAAAGATGCCCTGTATCCAAATCTTCATCCGTAGCAAAAGGAGAATCCGCAGTTTCAGACGCAACCGGAGAATCCGCTGAAACAAGAGACGCATTGGCATCCAAAGAAGCAAGGGTGAGCTAAAACCCTGCATTCAAGAATAGCATAAAAAACTAGAAAGGCTTTCGGGCTTAGCACCCGAACGAAGACACGACCCTTATTCTTTATCATCAGAATAGAGGGCTGTTTTTTCGGGAAATGCAGATAGAGCATAATCAAAAAAAGAGGCCGAAGCAAAGGAATTTATTTGATTCCAGGTCGATGGGTCAGGTAGAAGAACAGCAGAAGGATTTGATTACAGTGTTCACTCTGGAAGAGCCCTTGTTCTTAAAGGGAAGGAAACAGAGCGCGATAGCAAAAAGAAAGCTAAGCGCGCAGAGAGAGCAGCATATAGCGCGAAAGAGACCAAATGCAAGAAAAGGCAGAGCGCGAAGCTTGTGGTCCGTTCCTTTCCCAACTATAGTTGAACTTGCCTGAAGGAAATCTTTGATCTTCTTATCGGGAAAGAGTTTGGTTACCAAGTTCGGTTACCATAAGCGGAAGTGAAAACCTTATATCTCCGATATATAAGATAGAATGTAAGTTTCAAATCTATTTGGGTAGATAGTATGGCTTGACAATGTCGAGCTAAGACTATTACGAAGTAAACATAGGGTTTGTTTCAGCCTTTACTATGGAATCAGATTTCCTCGCGACTATCTTTCCCTTGAATCCTGGTTGGATTGCTTTCTTAGTGTGGCTTGTTCGCTGTCCACTGGTGATATTATCATATAGAAATCAAAATTTAGATAGATAAAGAGGCTAAGCCTACGTAACGCTATGGGAACAGCTTTTTTTGTCCGCTTTCAGCTATGCTATATAGATGCGCTACCTTGTGAAAGAAAACTATGTAAGTAAGTAGCATCTAGAATAGGCAGCTAAGAAAAGAAAAGAGAGTAGCTTGCGGGCCGGTCGTCATTGCACACTAGCTGGTCAGTGGGGGTAAGAGAGTGTTCCGTTGGTGTTCTCAGTGCGACCTTACTTGGTCAACAAGGGGCCCATCAATTGAGGGCTTTCAGGACCTTCTCCACCTCCCTTTTTCTTTTTTTCTGGTCAACAACCAAGAAAAATTCTCTAACTTCACTACTCGTACAGGAAGGAGTCTCTTTCTGTCTTGGGGGAATCATAATTAATTGACAATGTCTACCCTAGAACTGGCAAACAATTACATGGTAGAGCTCTCCAACAATCCTGAGATTTTGTTTTCGGCGGCATGCTGGATTCGCTCGGCCTTTAAGGTTGCGAGTCGACGACGCCATCTGACCCCGGAAAATTATCAGGACGAAGTCGTTCAATCGCTTTCCCATGTTTTTAAAGAAGAAATAACTAAAACTTCATTGGGGCCTGTGTTACAGAGTTATAGTCAGGGGGGGCTAGTTCTCCCCCGGGGTAAAGGTCTTTCTGATGTTATTGATATTATAATTCAGGACCATCCCCGCCCCCTGGAGTATCTATCAACAGTCCATTCTAGTTTAACCAGTGAAGGATTTCAAAGTCCTTTTTTGAGGGAATCTTTACAGATAATGGACAGCTTTTTTGATATTTAGTTGGGATTCGTGGGGAGGTGGTCGAGACGTACCATGATACTTTCTGTTTTGTCAAGCCCTGCTTTGGTCTCTGGTTTGATGGTTGTAGGTGCATATGGATTGAGTGGTATTATTTGACTGAAAGTCCCCTAAAGCGGTTGAGGGGCAGCTGACCGAAAGGAAAGCAGGTAGGCCGCGCATGCTTTTCTAAATAACCAAAACCACACCTCTGGGTACCCGGGCCGACCGACCGGCTGCGGGATGTAAGAAAGTTGATTCCTTTGCCTATAAAAAGAGGGAGAGAGAGATCTCGTCAGGGAGTAGGTCAGGTTGCCGAATTGGGAGTCGCGCCCTTTCGGACTTATATATAGGAGGGGGAAAGGGAGTAGGCCGCCATTGCATTAGCTAGAGAGAGGCCAAAGTAAGGCAGTGAAAGAGCAAGACGTCTTTCACGCACTGAAAGGCAGGCCTTTCTCATGGTTAGTTTCATTTATTGATTGCTTTCCGTGAGAAAGGGAGGGGGAGTGGTGTGGCGGGCCCCTTCTACCAGATTACTTTACTGACTTTACTTCATTCAAAAAAAGTACAGGAACTGGTTTAACAAAATGGGCTCGAGCTACAGGGATCTGATACCTGGCTTTCTTGGTCTGGAAGATAGGTTATGTAGGCAACACCTGTTCATAGGTTGTTCGATCGCAATAAATAGCCAAATAATCGATTAGTTGTATGCCTGATATTGACAGAAGGCCTTCTCCCTCTTTCAGAGATCGCTCCCTTCCTCAAAGTCACAAAATCTGTCTTAGAGGGAAAGCTCTTGAAAGTCTTCTATGAACGAAGTTGCGAACGCTCTCTAATAAGAGTGAGTGAGTGCCCAAAAGGGTACTCCGAACGATTCAAGCAAGTAAAACTAGAACAAAGAAGAAAGCGGGGAGGACTGACTTAATTAAGAGGGAATCCAGGAAGTGAGGCTACAGACAAAGATGAACAACGAGCTCATCAAAACGTGGAATGGAAAGCTCAAGAATTGACAAAGTCAGAAGCACTTAGCCTTCTTAACTCCAATACGAATGCTGAAACTCGTGCAGCAGATCCCAAATCCCAAGAAAAACAAGTGGATGAGGCGCTGAACAATTCTATAACTTCCACTTTAGCGGTCGAGCCCTATATAGATAGTAAGGTTGTCAGATCAAGTAAGGCCCAATATGCCGGGGGCTGAAGACACAGATGCCAATCCGTCAATTGAAGAAAGTGAGACTTATTATGCTTCAAGGAGAGACGGCGGAGATTCTGATCCCGAGAACAAAGCCGATGTTGAGAATCCAGCCCTAGTTGATAAAGATGAGGCAGGCAAGGAAGCGCCTGGGTCTGAACTAGTAATAGTAAGGACAGCTGATGCCGATAGGAAGACAGGTTCAGAATCGGTACCAATCCAAGCAAAGGCACGAAACCCGGCCTATGGAAGAAAGTGACGTTTCACGCACGTAGACAAGCAAAGCAAAAGAAGCAAGCCAACCATGACAAACAAGCAGTAGCCGATATAACAAGGAGAGGAGGTGTCGCCAGCAAATAGGTATGATAGTGAGGGGGCTGGAGAAGAAGTCTCTGCAACCAGAGAGCATAGCCCAACCGATCCGATGAGGTAACAAGACAAGCTAGTAGGCATATCCAACAAGGCATGAGGAGGTTGCAACGCCTAAGAACTGATAAGGGGGAGGCCCTATCCAAGTAAGTTACGTTTAACGCGGCGTAACAAGATAAGACAAGCGCATTTCCTGAACTCGTTCGTACTAGTTGACCTCAAACTCCCGGGAAGGGTCCAAAAACAGAGGTTTACCGCGAGTTCGGGATAGGGCATGAGATATTCTTTATCAAACGAAAAGGTCCCACTGGTGCTATAAGCGCTAAGAGAAAAAGGGGGGCTAGGCGCGAAAGCTTAGCCCGGAGTATGCGGGAAGCCCTTACTATTACTACTACTACTACCCAGAAAAGCCAGCCGGAAGAACTAAGAAAGAACAAAGATTGGAAGAAAAGCTGCTTAAGGAGGGGAGTCTACCCAAGCAACTCTCCCGCTTCTTCGCTCTTTGTAGCTAGGAATATGGAAGTCTTCCGGATCTGGTACCAAGGCATAGATTGATGTCCCGTCTCACGGGGATGAAAGATCAGCAAGAGTAAGAAAAAACAAGTAGGTAGGCGGGTGTAGCAGCTAGCAAGAGCAGCAGACAGTATGAGTATGTTTTTCTAAGCTAGCGAGCATTATGTGTTCGAAAAGGGAAGGCCCGGGAAATAGCCATTTGATCTCCCAATCGTCAAGATCTTCTTTCCGGATGCTGTACTAGAATAGAAGGGGGCCTTCGCCCTAATTCAAAATGATGGTGAGGGTACAGAATCTGATCCCTAGAACAAAGCTACGGCCGAGACTGGGGCTGATATTATTCAGATTAGCCTAAGATGATGGGGGATGCCGATAGGAGAGAAAGATCCGCCTTAGATTCTAAGATTTGTGAGGTAGTTCAGAATCTGGTCGTGATTCCGGTCCCCATCTAATTTATGGGAGGTTTGAACCTTCCCATATGAACGAGGGGCATTACAAGTTGGCAAAGAGAACAGCGGATCCGGCAAGAGCTAAGAATGATTCTCCAGCTGCTCCCGATAGGAGTGCGGGTACAGATTCAGAACCCGAGAACGATGTGACAGGCAAGGATGAGCCTGTTAGCTTTGTGGTCGGATGTCCGATCTCGCCATAAAGGGAGAAGAGGCTATACCTTATTTATATGCTTACTATTGTTAGGTAAGTACTTGACCCTATCAAGCAAGATTGCGGGTATAATACACGAACATAAAACCAATGATTGGATAGGAGGATTCCTTTTCTTGATTTCGATTTCCCAGGTGGCAGGCCTTTCATTGTTGGAAGTAAAGAGCAATGCCTTTTGGCTAAAGAATCTCTCATTGAATTCACCAGCTATCGATCTTCTGCGACTGACCTTAGGACTATCCCGCTCCTCTCCTTCGAGTCGAGACTCCTGCGCCTGAACGGGTCTTTTGAGTTTGACCTTCCATTTGTTCTGTTCTGGATGCGCCGTCAAAGTCAATTTACCACTTAGGAAATCCGGCATAGACCGTAAAGACTTCGTTGCTAATGTTTCGGTCTTCAAACAAGAACTAGGGGGAATTCGATTCGAACCTAAGATAACATTCTTTTCCGTCCTGGCCCAAGAAGAGATTCCGTCGAAGTTTTATCAGGCTGTAGCCGCTGGGGCACCCATAGATTTTGCATCTCCTTCATGCACTAGCCAGTTGGAAGGATTTAAACTTTTTAAAATTCTATTACTGAACGGAAGGAAGGCTACTATTACTTACCGATGGATCGAGCCTTCTTCCTTCCTAGCTTTCCTCGACCTTTAACTTGAAACTGAATATCCTCTTCCTTCTGCTAGCCTGGGCCTTCCCTTAAGATGAGAACAAGACGGGTGAGCTTCCCCTGAAATCATTTCCTGCGCCCGGTTCACTCCCGGTTGATTGGCTTGTTCAAGGCAAGGTACCAAATGAGAAGCAGCACTTCCACTGCAAGGACTCTTCACACAAGACGGTCGGGCTGGCCCAAGGGATCAATCAAGTGGGACTTCTCCCTCTCGCTCTCTTCTCATTGGATTCTTCTCATTCCACTTTGAAATAGGAACAACAACAACAAGAAGATGGCGCACGCGGGTGCTAGTATAAATGCTGCACCTCTAGTGGTTTCCTCCGACGAAGCTGCCTTTGATGCACTCACTTAAACAAACTTAAAGAGAGAGTTTCGCTTGCCCTCACTGCTAAGAATGAAAGCCGTACTATGTTCCATGTTCCGTTATGCGTTCGTTATGCATTGGATGTCTCATTTAATTGGTTTCGGCGGAACCAAGAAAACGACTACTTTATGCAAAAGGAGATTGGGGAATTCAGTCACTCCCTCGGCTACCTCCCTACGCTCTGCTCTCTGATTTGCTGTCCCCCTTATCCTCGGCACTCAAGTGCTTTGTTAACTGCCTATGAAAGACTTTGCCATACTTTGTTTTATGCAAATATGGATTTTCGGATTCGTGAACCAGATTGTCTTTGTGACTGAGTCAACTGATCTACGAGTACACCCTTGCCCGCATTAATCTTTCAAACCAAAGGTTCTTAGCCCGACCGCCTACGGTTGATTCAATTCATACTGTTGATTCCATGAATCAGGCTAATTTCTTCGACCAGCTTCTTGCGTGGAATCTGCCATTAGTTACCCATAAGCCATATCTTCGACTCCGCAAGACTGAATCCCAAGCAAGCTTTGTTAAAGAAAGTGAATTGATATCAGGCACGGATCTCAAACCAAGCCCAGTCCTTCCCCGGTCCCGAAAAGCAGGCTCGAATGCCCTCTCTAGCTACTGTCAGCCGATGCTCTTTCGTTTGTTTCCTAAAGTGAACTCCGTTGGTGGCGGGAGTTCCCCAGCTGTTATAGGCACGCAACAATATCTCGAAGTTCTGGAGGGGAGCTTCCCTTATGGAGCGGTATCTACCTTAAGTTACGCGTTTATTCCTCTAAGGAAAAGAAAAGCCTCCGCTAAACACTCCACAGCGCTTCGAGTAGACTACCAATTATCCTATAAAGATTCGGTAACGTCTCCGTGGTCTTACTGTCCACTCTTTATGAAATCCGACGACGCAAGCTAAGGACGGAAAGCGAGCAAGCGTACCAATATTAGTGAATAAGATGATTACCGTTGATTGCCACAGCGACAAGCCATATCTATACTATTATAAGTCAGTCAGATGACTAACATGTGATTATCAAAGGCGTTCTGCGGATCCCTCCCTAATGGACTATGCTACCTTGACCCTGGGCATGAAGATGGGCAAGCAGAGCCCGTCGGTCTTCTTTTAAAGCGTGTTGGTTCCGTTTCAGCCTCCTCTGTAACAGGGAGGATCCTACCATTGACCTGAGCCTCAAAGATGTGATGTCAGGATAGTCTTTTCTGATAAAGCGAGGCGTCGAATCCGGTGCAACCGGGCTCCTTGCTGTTACGGTAGCGGGGAGTCAAGGGAGAATCCGAATCAAGAGAAAACCATTCATTGCGGTTATCGCGAAAGAGATTCGCGTTTGCCGCAGTAAACGCCTTTGCTTCAAGTTCTTCTTTCACATGCTAGTGCAATCAAAAGTATTTCAAAGGAAAAGGATAGGATATGTAATTTCTGGATTCGATTCTAGTTTTCTCCCGCTGCCTATCGCACACACTTGTTTGTTATCTTTTCATTATGGAACTCGTAAGTAATTGAAAGCGTCTGTTCACGGAAGTTTTCTTTTTACTACAGGTGGCCTACGCTTAGTTATCTTTCTCTATGTAACGTCGAGAAATGGAAAGAGTCTGGTGGTATCGTATATAAGAGAGAACCTGGTTTGAGGAAAGAAGGTCGGGACCATCCCCCTTAATATACTCTACTTCTTAACCTTCCTGAAAAACCGAACTCATTCAGAAATAGCATAGAGAATTGGTTTGAACGGGAAATATGCTTAACACATGCAAGTCAAAGTTTTCGGGGAGCTATGATCGCAAATCTACTAATGCCGTTGACTTCGCCCCTTAGGCTAAGGCTGAGGAAGGGCTTGAGTCAGGCTTTCTCAGAGCGGGCTTTCTCGGTCGCTAGCGAAAGTTCATGCTTGCTGTCTTTCAAACCTCTCTGCAATAGAAGTCATCTCCAACAAAGCAGCTGGTCCCAATGCATGCTTTTAACAAGACAGATCGGGAAATGGCGACGTATATCAAGTAGATGCCGGTTCCTCACAAACTGACTTGCTTTCAACCCCACCTGCCAGAACATCAAGATCTGATAATTGCGTACAAAAGGAAGTTGCTGGTTCCGGACCTGACTAGGAAAGTAACCCTGACCTTTAGCTTTTTCTTGTCTCGGTCGATATCAGGTGAAGCAGCAGGCGAGAAAGAAGAAATGAGATGTCCTGACGGTTCTCTTTCTTCTTGTGTTGTGTCTGCTGTCTCCACTCCCCTGAGTGAGAGGGTCAGCCCCTTTTCATTAAACGTAGAAGAAGAAGAGATTGGCCTTGAGCTATTCTTCTTCCTCTCGAGTGAAAGCCTAGGTTTAGCCGGGGATACATAATCAATGAATCAATTCGATGGCGGTTTCCTTCCCCCGCTTAATCGGAATCCCCTTTTCTTCCTTGGTAGTTCCGTGGATCCGAACAAACCAACGAACCGGGTAAGGTATGAAGCAGCATTAGCCTCAGAATCCACATCTGAATCCCCCGTAGAAGCAGAGGAATCTGGATCCGATTGCTTCATATGAATCATACAAAGCAGCTGAGGCATCCGAAACGGGAGAATAGGACAGTACACTCCTTTTTCCAGGAAGGAAGGAAGAACAAGGCCTTTTCAGCCTGACCCGATGAAGAGGGGATTTCTAAGATAGGGTTCAAGAGCCTCTTCTTCGGAGGCCTTTAGGCCCCTACTGATTAATCAAAAGCAAGTAGGGGGCGGCAACTAAAGAGGTAGCGAGTAGAAAAGAACGGTAGGAGAGAGTCTTGAATGCCGTGTTCCGCATTTCCGAAATCAGATGTGAATAGAATCCGGAACCCCCTAGCCTTTTACTAAGAGGTGCCCGAAGGGGAGTACTAATCAATACCAAGAAGGAGGTAGAAGTGACAATTCTCTGAGCCAAGATTTCATTTAGGAGAAAGGTAAGTCAACCCAGTAAAGTCCAGCCAGCCGTATCCAATGTAATTTATCCTCCCCAAGAAGCCTGAAAGCTCACTAAGGGAGTTAGTTGAGAATGGGGAATGCGGTTATCGCGAAAGAAAGATACATATACCGCATTAGCCGCTGTCAATTTACAAAGCAAGTAAGTTAGAGTTCCTTGCGACTGCTTTACTCGCATAGAATTTTCCTCACTCTCTTACTACTGTTAGAGAAAGAAGGTCATCCCTTATTCCCATTCCTTCCTCAGGTCAGGAATGGCGGGATGCAGAACTACAACTGTGAAAAGCAGGACTTCCTTACAGAACTCAAAAGCTATTAAGGACTGACGCTTCCTGTTATCATATCCAACACTCGTACAATCCATCGTTTTTGTGACTTTTTCCATTACTTATATCTATCTCGTGTGCTTGCTTCCGACTCGATACTGCCTCCGACTTGTACCCTGCCTAGCCCTGTCTCCGACTAGTGCCGTTTACTTGCGCTACTCGCTGTGTTTTCAATCGACGAATGCAGATTATCGTAGAGAAAGAAAGGCCTGGTTCACGGCTCGGAGTAAGCCCTGGACGCCGATGGTGACACTGGTTGGGTGAAAAGGGATCTTTTTCAAAGTCAACCTTTGAAACGGATTTCAAGAGCAATTAGCGATTATGAGCTCTTTCTTTCCAAGACGTCCTCATAACACTCAGTTGCGGAATTGGAAGATATTAGTAGAGAGAGATTCCAAGTGAGATGCCCAAGAGAACGAGGGAAAGAATGCAACGAACCGAGGTAAGAAAAAAAGAGTGAATGAAAAAGCGTGAATTCTGTTCTATATTAATCTATGTTAGAAGGTGCAAAATCAATAGGTGCCGGAGCTGCTACAATTGCTTCAGCGGGCGCTGCTGTCGGTATTGGAAACGTCCTTAGTTCCTCGATTCATTCCGTGGCGCGAAATCCATCATTGGCGAAACAATCATTTGGTTATGCCATTTTGGGCTTTGCTCTAACCGAAGCTATTGCATCGTTTGCCCTAATGATGGCCTTTTTGATCTCATCCGTATTCCGATCGAAGATGGAAGTTTCATAAAGCAAGCACCTCTTTTTTTCCAGCCTGTAGCTTTGATAGGGGCGCTGTTCTTAAAGAGAAGAATGGCGAGAAAGAGGAAAATGATTCAAATTCAAGAATAAAGAGTCGAATTGGAAGTGTTGAAGGAACCTCAAAACCAACGCCAGACAGGACTGCAAAGTGACGTGAAATATCCTGTTACCAGTAACCAAGGGAGCTTATGAATGAAGGAGGGTGGATTAGGGACTTGCTATAGCTCTTGACGGAGCTAACAAATGGTGTTGCTTGTCCTAACCCTTCGGCGCTTAGCAGCAGCGAAAACAAAAGGAATATAACCCGGCAAAGCAGACTAAAAGACAAGGGAAAAAGAGGAGTAACCATAGGACGATATCCCGATAGGAAGGGACGATGTTCCAACAAGCTGGCTTAACGCACGATAAAAGGATATAACGTAAGCGCTAAAGGAAAGAAGGCAGATAAAGACAAAAAGGAAAGAGATGTAGCCTGTGCAGAGCAAGCCAATAGGGCGAGTGTAGCCTCTGCGGAGACATCGGTACAAGGGCGATATCCATGCCCGGGAACGGATGGGAAGTGCACCAACGCTTCGGATATAAATTTGAACCCCTCACCCCTCTCCTCCGAAGTTCGGTTAATACTAGTATGTCATCTAATAGATTCCCAATCCCATTCCAAATACCAATCTACGGGTCAGAGAGTCTCACCATATGAGGAGCCCTACTACTAGGACTTGTTGCTTGAACAAATTGGTATGGCCCATTTCATACCTAATCCCATGGACATATCTGATCATTGAATGGGGGCCCGGCACTGGGATGGATACCCGAGTTAGGTATCAGTCCCACCTACCGATCATTAGTACCCCTCCCATCGGAGGATATACTGGGTGGAGAGTGACAAATATGAGAAAGCGTATGAAAGTGACCAAAAGCCTACTTACTAGCCTCCGTGATAGGGTACCTACTTAGGCGGATGCCGGGGATTGGTGAGTTAGGGCAGCGAGGGATGGTGTGACATGTCTGGTCATCGCATCGATGAGAACGGTGGCCGATGATATCCGAGTAGATTAGGCAAAAGCCTTGCTTGGCTTTGACCTCAAAGTAAACTCGTGCTTTTGCTTCAAGTCGTGCTTTTCGTCGTTCCCCTACCTAGAGCTGGAACTTGACCAGGAAAAGAGGGATTTTATTTGCTTTGGTTGCTTACTCATACTGCCTGACTTGTCTTTCTCTTGGTGGTTGTGAAAGTTCCGATTTCGAGCTTAAACAGCGGATAAGCGGATAACCTTCTTTTCTTTTTATGGTCGACAGGATCGATTAAAGGGGCCAGTAAGAGTACGCAGACGGATAAATACAACAAAACCATACCGTACCGGGCCAGTAGACCTTCTTTCTCTTAAAGGGTGCCCCCCGCCCTCAGCAGATATATAAATTCCAGCTGCCTAAGTTTATATAGCAACTTGCCTTAGAAGAAGGATGGATGGCATCACCTTCACTACATGAAATTGGCGAGTTGACTAAAGCCAAATTAGAGTTATGGAACCCAAATGGACCGGTTCGACCCCGTCCGCACCAATCCTTTCTTTATAAAACAGCGCGTTTGGAGGGGACCACCCGTCCGGTAAAGAGTAGCTTTAAGGCCTGTAAGGTTGTATTCGTCTGGATCTGCTGTTGGATTTACCCATACGCCCCCTTTTGTTCCTGAATTTACCCTTCATTCCAGCACCCGACGCAGCACAAGTAGATAGTATATAGAGGCATAAGGAGCAGCTCCATCTGGACCAGCACAATCTGAACACCAAATGAAGTACTATAGCTAGTCTTTCTTTCCCCAGACCCAGTAGCATAAGCCAAGAAAGTAGTCTAAGCAGCAGCATATCCTACAGCACCAGAAAAAGTAGCTTAAGTAAAAGACCCATACCCTTTGCCCTCTTTAGTATAGTATACCAGACCAGCGTAGTGCTGAATAGGGTGGAACGTCGGTCTTGTAGAGATCGAAGGTACCATACGAGATGGAGCGCGACATCGCACCACTTACGGTTGACAACTGGAAAGGTCTACGACTTCTACGAACATCGAGAGTATAAGACACCTTGTACCTGAAAGAGCCCCCTATTTCGAACCTTTTTTTTAGAAAGCCACTTATGAAGCCGCCTTATATAGTATACTTACTCTAGAGGGATTCGAAGAGACTAAAAAGTAGAGGGATTCAGGCAGTACGCTCTACTATACTTGAACGTCGACTTGACCCATTCTATGGTCTTTAGGCGCTCGCGCCATGGTTTTCTTCAGCTCCATTCACTAGTACCTGCTAAAGTCAGGGATTCGGACAGCGATCGCTATTGAACGAGTACACCCTTCGTTCGTAGGCCATCGCTCGCTCCAGAGCTAAAAGCTCGATTGATTCAGGCGCTCGTCCTTGCTCGATTCTGGTGATTGAGTATCGGCCTTCTATTCTAGCTCGAGGGATTAGTCCTTAATGCTCGCTGTCGAGTCGAATTCATTTATTGAGTACGTTCCTAGCCTTACTTGGCTTTCAAGCGCTTGAACCCTTTTTCTTACTAACCTAAAGTGAAGGGCGAAGTCTGATTTGGCTAAAGCTCGAGAGAGTAAAGATACGGTATAGAGCTCAAGTTCGGAAGACAAGCTTGCTATTTATCCTCAAGATAGTACAGTTGAGGGAGCTGCATATCCAGAATAGGAATATATTGAAGCCGGGCCTTTTCCGACCTTTTTTTGATCCTTCGCGCCATGCCCTCTATCTCTTTTTTAATGAAAAATACGGGGTTTATTGACTGTCGTCACTTTTGAACGAGCTCTTATGAGAGCAATTGAGGCCAAAAATACGGGGTTTCATAAAGGAAAAGAGTTTTGATTGAACTCTTATGAGTGGAAAAGCAATTTAAGCGAAAAAGACGGGTTTTCTAAACTCCTTCTCGATCTGGCTATCCTGTCCCAGATCCAGAGAAGAGGGACGGTGTCCTCACTTTCGGATAAAGAGCCCCCCATTCTGTTATAAACCTATTATATGAATAAAGAAGTTGTTGACTCAGATGTCTTGCCCCACTTCTATTGCTAGTTCCCTCAGTCAGAGAGGTCTATTGGACCGGGGCGTGCGAATTCGCCAAACGGTTCATGATTTAGGGAGTCTGTGTAGATGCCTCACCGGTGTCTAGGCGACTACTCTTGATGAGCCGATCTACCTTGAGTCTTGCCACTATGAGGCGTACAATCTTCCTATGAGGAGACATGTTTAATTCATAAAGACTGAAACCGATCCGCCAATAACCTAAGGATGACAAAGGGCTGGCCGAAGAAAATAGTCCAAATCAGAAAAGATTCTGCATTCAATGCTAAAATTCCAGCTTCAAGCGTTCTACAGCTCATAATCATATTCTGGAAAATGAGGCGTGGGAAAACGGCAACAATTCTGTCCAATAACACCAAAAACATCATTCCAGGCCTTCGCAAACAAACAGTCCGACAACCGCTGTAATCCCGCAGAACATCAATCAGTATCGCGCTCAAAATATGACTAAGTCCCCAGCAGCTGCAGATACAAAAGAGTGTCGCAGCGCACTTAAAGAGTAAACGATCGTAGCACAAAAAAGCATCCCGCGCAGGAAGAGCAACCTAAACCGAAATGGCATCAGCAACCGAACTCGTGAAGTCCCGATCACAGATTTGTCATCGGGACTTCACGATAACCAAACTTTAAGAGACTACCTCTCATAACTCATAGCTGTCCTCGCAAGAGCTATATAGGCAATAAGGAAGGAAGGGAGGGCCCGCCCAATAGGTAGTAGGGCAGAGCGTTGACTCCTCTCTCCAATAGCCTTTCGCTTTCTAGTCTCGTAGAAGACACTACTTTTCTATTCGTATTCTTTCTCTTTCAATAACTTTAGGGTTGGTCCCTCACCATTCATTGGTCCAATGGTCCAATGGTTGATGTCCTAGTTCAACTATTCAAAGAGAAAGGTGCAATTCGGTCTAAATGGCATTCTTTTTTCTTTGAGTTTAGCATCATCCCTTGCTTACTTTCCCATATCCCCTTCAGTCCGGCCAGACTCAGGCAGGCTGCTTCCCTAAACCAATCCTGACTATACCCGCCTTACCCCCTAACATAGTCAGAGGCCTCCCATTAATTAAGAAGAAACCCGAGAAAGGTTGATTCTCATCTCATAGTTAACCAGGAAAGACAAAGACCTATAACCATAACCAGGGCGCTATCTGTAGCTTGATCCAACCAACCTTTCGCTTGTTGACCGTCTTTCACTTGCTTTCGAACTCCTTCGTACCCTTACTTGATCCCATCTTCTCGAATAGGAGAATAGTCAGAGTAAAGCCCCTTACTCAATAGGGGGGCGAAGAGCTCATATTCCAGAGGGGAAGGCATTGAAAGAGGTGAACCGGGGACAGGAAAGCAAGAGCAAGAAGGAAAGGCTAGCAAAGATCAGCTTCGAGATAGCCAGGTCAGCGATTGAACTCGTCTAGTAACTAGTAAGAAGGGGCATATTTTCTCATTTAAGACTCATCTCATTGAAGACACCCAAGGGCTGGTTCTTACTCACCCGTCCTAGTCCTACTGTTAGGAACACCGTCTATGGCTTCTGATCGAAAGGAAGAAATAGTCATGCAATCACAAACCCGTCACCTCCTTGTTGTTAGCAACAGACATTCTAGATCACAATGTCAAGGAACTCACCGGCTATGCACTAACTGAGAAGTCAAAGCACTTAGTGAACTATAAGATAAGAAAGGAAGCTATCTTAAAGTCGCAATGTACTGTACAGACTTAGTTATGCGAGCTTACGCTCACCAGGAGGAAAGAAGTTAGTAGCACTTGATAAAGGCAACCCTCCTGTGTACCGGCCGGGAAAGACATTCGATTGAAATGTGGGGAGCTCCTTGTTTTGCTCATTCACTTCACCTGTTAGCAACGGAAAGATCGTTCCTTCGGTAGCTGTACCGGGCTTGAGCTTCAGCATGGACGTGTGCTTGAACAGCGGGCGAGAGTTTGAATCGTGACTTTCTCATATTCGATGGAACGTTCCTAATTGAGAACCCCGTAGTGTAATACTTTACAGGCTTAGAACTGGCTTAGGAGATAGAGTGCATAAGCCCCTCTCTCGTCAGGGTCTTGGTGCCGAAGAAGATGAACTAATTAGTAGCATGAGAGGCATAGGAGAGAGAGCAAGCAATGTGTCCTCACTCCAGGTGCTTCCGCGGCAAAGAAAGGGTGTCAACGAATTGGTTTCTTCGGAAGTCTCAATCACGAACTCACCTATTGCTTGTTGTTAATCCGCCTTCGGTCGGTTCCCTTATTATATTAAAGGTTGTAATGCTACCATAAGTACATTGGTGATATAACTACCAAGGAAGATAATAGTAAGCTGTTGACAATAGGCTACCATCAAAGCAGGCTATCTCTATCTCTCTATCTTGCTTTGTCAATAAGCAACACTTCCTATACTGTCTGCAACAACACCTCAAAACAAGCATAGCTTCATATGAGGAGAGATAACCCCTAACAACTCCCTTCCGCTACTGTTAGAAACAGGTTCCCTGTAGGGCTTTTTTTCTTTTTTTTTCCTCCTTCCTAGAACGGGGATTAGGGCTCGCATACAATGCCGTGAAGAACCAATTTAGCTCATTCTTTGGGGACAGACTAAAGGTTTCAATGAAATGGCGTCCTGTACCGACTCCAAGCTAGTAGAACAAAGGATTGTCCCGGATTTCTTGATGTCAAAGTAGCAGCATATCTTGATTGAATTCCTCTTGCAACTAATTCAACTAGATGGGGTTTTACCGGGTGAGGAAGAATAAAATAAAGAAAGTCAAGTACCACATCACGGAACTAAAGAAGCTGTTGAGAAGCCCTACCCTACACAAGAAATTGGGGCAGGACCAATGCGGAGAGAAATCCTTTGAAGGTAGTCCGATCGTGACCCATCTTTTGGCACAATTCTATCGGGCTAGCTCTGTTCCTGTAGCTAGGCAAGGGCGGATAGAGGAGACAAGGCAGCCGTACTCCTGCTAGAACAGAATCCATCCCGGAATTTCCTAGAATTAAGCGTGGAGAGCAGACAGAAAGCATAGCTCCAGCAGAAGAAACTGTTCAACAAGCAATCGATATTTCACGATCAAGGGCGTATAGATACCGATGAAAGAAAGACAGAAGCGGGCGGGCCCGTGTCAAACAAAGAAACCAATCAATTGGAAGCTCCACTGCCAGTCGAGGAGATAGAACCCTCATCTGGGTGAGGATTGACTTGAAGACCAACTCCAACTGGATGGCCGTAGTGGGTGGACCCGACTGCGAAACAGGATAATGCGAGAAGACCGGGAAGGCCTATTCTTGGGGGAAACCGACGCCCCCAAAAGGAGGTTGCACCCTCTACACACCTAAATAAAGGCCCCCCGAGAGAGCCGAGGGAAACAACCCTAATGGAGGGGAGGCGGTGGGGACAAGAATAGCGGGAACAGCACCCGACGACTAATGGATCTCGCGCCTTTACCCCTGTAACTGGCAATGAATTTGGCAATAAGTTAGTCTTCCTCTAGACCAGGTTTCTTATGCCTGTTCGAGGTAGACTCACCGTTTTACCGCAGAGCCACTTTCAGGTCTTTTCCCGGAGCTCCTGAGCTGGCCTTACTTAACCCAAATCCTTCCGGCAAGCCTGGACCGCTTGCTTCGACCGAACCACCCGTCTGGAAGTGTTTGGGCAATCAGGCAAGAAGCCCGGCCCCCGGGTCACTCTTAGTGGGACCACTGCTAAGGGGACTACCGTCTAAATGGTTACGCGCATATCCCCCATTACTGGGGCAAAGCATTGTTCTGAGTGCCGTAGAGAACTAAGGAACCTCTATGTCCCATCTATGGTTATAGCATTAATCCTGGTTATTACTGGAGAAGTGCAGTGTTTAGAGCTGGCACCCGCCTTATAATTTACTAACCCCTTCTCCCTATTTCTTTATTTCCGTCTGTCTTTCTTTCGCTTTCCCCCCTAGCTTATAGACGTAATATGACTGACTTAACCTAATTGATGGATGCCTCCCATATTGCATATGCAGCGGTTCGACATGCATGCATCGGTGGGATGCCTGCCTGATGGTTGACTCTAATTGGTTGGTTTGGTTCGATGGCGACCAGTTCAATGAAGGGTCCGGGTAGATAGGCAGAGATAGATGGATGTACAATTGACTGCGATTACTAAAGCAATAACGCTGCGACTACTCCTTCCTCCCAGATTGAAGGTTTAGTTCTTCCCTATCAGAGTGCTTCCTTCAAGGCCCTCCCTAGGAATTAGATATCATCTGGGCCTTGGAAATACGTATGTCTTGACGTGTCAACATCCGACAGGTCTCCAATTATATAATAAAGAAAGATTAGTAGAGATCCATTGGACATTAGGAGCCCAATTAAAGGCATTTTCCAGTGAAGAGATCTTCTAATTCCATGGGTTTCATACGATTGGGGAATGCCTGCCCTTCAGTCAAATACAGATAGGCAGCCAGCCTTTCTTTGTTCTAGGGAAGTAAGAACCCCGCCAGTCCCGAGAATAACCCCGTAGCTAGAAAGAGCCTTGTGGGTCATGCCGCCTTACTTACAATTAGGGTTGGGATGCCTTTATCATTCTCTTACGGCTGGAAATGGTTACCTTATTACTTATAAGATCATATGCTTGGTTCCGATGATTAGATCTCCTTGGCCGTCCGTAAGGTGCAGGTCCAATCTATCTAGCTAGGGCGGAATGGTACAAACAGCTCCTCCTCGAGGGGACGCGCTTCCAATTGTTGCTACGAATCCGGCGCGTGTGACAGCGTGTGAAGCAAGAGAGCAGGTGCGTTTATTTGCGGAAGCGAAATTAACAGGTAAGCATATTACCAACCGACATCCAAACACCAATTTGGATTAGGTAAACAGAAGATCAACAATAAATAACTAAAAAGATGATCTTCGAGCTTCGGGCTTCAAGAATCTGATAGAAAGAAAGATTCGCGAATGAAAGGCGAATTGCTGTCACGTCCCGATAACCATAACCACTCATATATAACTTGCCTGCAAGCCTTGGCGTTATCACCACCCCTATATCACTCGTTAGACACTTGTTGCCTTACCTATAACAATCAAGGCTCAAAGTTCCCTTGCTGGTAAAATGATTCTAGTTTTCTTAACAGATAACTTTCTAATTTATGACCAATAATGACTTCCTCTTCCAAGTCACGGAATTTTACCGATGAGACACTAAGCTTCTCTAGTTTGGTAAATTCCCACTTTCTCCCTTCCTTCCCTTAACCCCAGAAAGTAGGTGACCAACTAACTAAGAGAAACAAGAGACTTGCCAACACAGGCAACGTGACGAACGTCTCGATAATTGTTTCAACTTATTCTATTTCAGCAAGGTCTGTGTCGAAAGAAGGTTTGAACTCTATTTCGTATTCTTATAAGAAGCGGATAGCAAGCTTTATTGAAGAAAGAAGGATGCGCAGAGAAAGCTAGATGATGAGCCGGCTTTACCTTCTATGTTGTTATTAGCAGGCAAGCAAGAGACTGACGGGCTTCTTGGACAACAATAGGTCTCAAAAGGCCATTTAGAGTAGGGCATTGGAATTGGGAACACCTTAATAAGAGCGAAGAAAAGTCTCTGTTATTCGACTAGATAGATTTTATCTGACCACCCTGACTCTTATGATCTTCTACCATCCTAGGTCTTCCCGTTCCGTCATCTGGCTTATCTTCTTCATGTAGCATCTTTCTCTTTCCCATGTCTTGTCATTTTCCCCTTCTTCTTCATACTAAGAAAGTGTTGAGTAAGTCTCTTCAGTCTTCCTTACTCACCCCGTGACCCGAAATCAAGAACTTTTTTCAGTGCTTACATAAGGCTCGGAAAAGAGGAAGTCCGAATGTGTTCTCAAGGCCGAAAGGAACTCGCTTGCTTGTTGTTAGCTCCAAAAGTGGAGTTTCAGTTAGTAGAGGTTATTAGAACGACCCGGAAGAGAAGGTATCGAAGAAAGAAAGAGAGACAGAGAAAGATTTTCAATCTCGCAAGGAAGTCCGATCCGATACTGACTGTTAGCAACCGGAAGGGAGGAGAGAGATTATCTCGAAGTGTGAGGAACTCACTAGCTAGGAAGAGACAGACATTATCTCAAAATAGCAGTGTCCCTTAGCAGCCGACCCGGAACGAAAGACATACTTTAGTCAGAGTGCGGGGAAGGTATTCCCCTTCATCGTTATCTACTCGAAACCTAGGAAAGAGATTGACGTAGCTTGTTAATTACGCTCACCAAGAAGTTAGTAGTACTTGATAAAGGCAACCCTCCCGTGTACCGAACCGAAGAAGACATACTTTAGAAAGAGAAGTGAGTCACCGACTCTGGGTTATGCGAGGCTCACCCCAGGAAAGAAGGAATCTCTCTCAATCTACCTCAGGGCCCGTGCTTAGCTACACCTATTGTTTTCAGGGGCTATTTACAGGCCTTAGTTACAGACCTTCTCCTACTGTCCGGATTGATCGGAAATTCACTTGATGAACTGAACTGTAATTCACTTTCTTCACTTCACTCTCGAAAGGTCGTACCCTCACTGTACCAACAGTTGTCGAAAGCAAGACCGGCTGTCCTTGATGAAAAAGAAAGAAGAGAAAGAACTGCTTCCTACGCTACCCATTAAGAATTCGATACTCTACCATAGGGATAGGTTGTCATCTAGAACAAGATTCTATAAGATTCGGCTTCTCTAACCCTCTAAAGTGCTCTACTGTATTCGGAGTCTCGTCAGTGAAATTCCTCGGATTCATAGAAAGAAAGAGATTCAATCTCAATCTCGTACCGACTGGCTTGCTTCCGACTTGTTGTTAGCTTCCTTTCTTCCCTCTCCTTCGGAAGTCTCAGTCACTAGCTCACTTGCTGGTTTCAGGCCCCATAGTGTAATAACCGGAATCAAGAGAAGAAGTTTCAGTACTTTCATCGCTCAGTCACGTCACTAGCTTGTTGTTATCAACCCGGGACAGAGAAGAGAGAGACATTCTCGATATTGAAGTGTCGTACCGAACCGAAAGGAAGGAAGGATATTCTAAACAGTAGAACTTCGACCAGGGTTAGGTTGTACCGGTCCACCCTCTTTTCATGCTCAATCAGTAGCAAGGTCGAAAGACCGAACCGACTGTACTGAAAGGAAGAAAGAGATTCTATATCTCGAAGTGTCGTACCGTCCGATCCGATACTGACTTCCTTTAAGCGGCTCTTTTCAGACTTTCTGCTGCTTGTCAGTCCTCCGATTGATTGAGTATCATCAAGGTACCTAAACGAATGTTTTCTGTACTGTACACAGAAATGGTAATAGAAACGAAATGTGGGTTAACAACAGACAGATCGTTCCTTCGACTTCGCTCAGGACCTCCTTGCTTGTTGTTAGGAACATCCGCCTGCAGGCTGTTCCTTACTCAATAGGGGCGTTAGACTTCTATATAAAGAAATATAAGTACAAGTGATGCTAGTCGTTTCGATACGTCAAGCAAACCTGTTGTATAGTGAGTAAGCCCACCCCAAGATGAGTGCTCTCCGATTCAGACTTCCCCAGAGCCTCCGGTAGCACAGCCGAGACAGCGACGGGTTCTCTGCCCCTGCGAGTTACCTATTTAAAGTTTTTTCGGCAGATTCTCTGTTTGGTCATAGAACACGTTTGACTCGTATAGCATAACTCAACTAGAACAGTAGGAGGAACTCATAGCAATATGAGGAACTCCTAACTCGTAGCTCAAAGCAGTAACTCCTTAAAGAACTTAAAGATAATAAAGGTAGATCTCATAACTCAACTAACTCAGAAGTCTAAGAAAAGTGTTCCGTGAAATACCGAAGGAAAAGCATGACTTCCTTAATCAACTAAACAGCAAGTTAAGGTAGATAGCTTATCTTTTTCATGATATCGTGCATTCAATAATCAAGAAGACATTCTACTGTTAGCTACCAGGAAAGAAAGAGATTCTAAATCTCAATGTCGTAACCTGCCTACCCGGAAGAGACAGAGATTCTATATCTAAAAGTCTCAATGTCGTAACCTGCCTACCCGGAAGAGACAGAGATTCTATATCTAAAAGTCTCAATCTCCTACCGACCGACCAGGAAGAGACATTAACGAAATTGAAATCTCGTACAATCGTTAAGAGATCGAAATTCAATCGCAATGTCGAAAGGAACTCACCGGCTATGAATCAGCAACACCTACTCTGACAGGACTGACCAGCTTAGCCGAACCGACCTATTAGTAGCTATGAAAGAAAGAGATTTGGAAGTGAGTAGAGAATAGCGGACTCGTGCCTTTATTAGAGCTAAGAAATGTAAAAGGAGATCCAAACATAGTATAAGCATTGGTAACAAACT
This sequence comes from Gaultheria prostrata, assembly GCA_036023075.1. Taxonomy (NCBI): domain Eukaryota; kingdom Viridiplantae; phylum Streptophyta; class Magnoliopsida; order Ericales; family Ericaceae; genus Gaultheria; species Gaultheria prostrata. Next base: position 564 of record JAXBDA010001140.1, on the reverse strand, counting down.
GGCGTCCTGAGACAAATAGCTTCCAACTCCCTTTTTGGGAGTTGACGATTCTCATTGAGGACGTCCATCGTTAGGAATTAGGCTTACAGGCAAACCAGTAAAGAAGAGAGCGAGCGAAGATGAATGTAAGGTCCAAGGATCCGCTGAAATCAGATGAATGGTCAACCCGGACCAAGATCGGCTTGTCTTGGTTGAAAGAAAGATTCTGTGACAAATGCACGAAGGGGATTCTTATTTCACTTAATTTCACACCCAGGAAAGATAAGATCGGATATTATGTTTGTCCCCACTATTGCAGCATTCATAGAAGACATCCAAGAGAAATGAATTGGGCAGCAACGATTGTAGCTCATACGTATAAAGGACTATACAAACGATAAATACAAAAAAAAAGCCAGAAAACCTTCGCTTGGCCCGTTGGGTTTCAAATAAGAAAGATTTCAAAAAGAATATATAAATATATAAGAACTACATATTCAAAAACAGTGAAATCCTTATTTCAATTATGAAAAAGATAAGGAAAAACCATCAAACGATCAAAGAGCTCACAACCCAGTTGATCTC